>JAOTRH010452884.1:0-64372 GCA_034768845.1 Heliamphora exappendiculata | reverse complement strand
AATTAATTAATTTTAATTAAATAGAAAAAATTTAGATATTTTATTTTTTACAAAATATCACGTTTAAGATGATTTTTCATAAAATCAGATATCTTGAAAAAAAGCGGGAATTAATTCCGAGTTGTGAATTAATTAAATGAAAAAATATTCAATCGAAATAAATTATTTTTTTTTTAAAATATGAAAAAATACCTTTAATCACTATCTTAGCTAAAAAATTAAAGAAAAAGCTGTGCATTTATTAAATTTTATTTGTTACGCATTAAAACACGAAAAGATGGTTTGATAATTTCGATATTTGATTCTTTCAGATATTGTGATTTTTAAAATTAATAAATTTATTTTAATTAAACGAATTTTTATAATCCTAAAAAATATTTTAAAAATCTAACTGGAGAAGAAATTTATTCACAGATAAATTCCACGGTCTCCATCACCAGTTTGTAGGTGATACAATTAAACCATACATGTTGGCAGTAAGGCCTTCCTCCCAATCGGACAGATTAATTTCGGTATCGCCAGTACAGACCTCCTTTAGGGATAATTCTGGATAATTGTTAGTGTGGATCACTTCTCCATCTGAAGGGTTAATTGAGAATCGATTGATTTGAGATTAGGTGGTGGTTAATACTTAACTGTATATAATAGTATTTTCTTTATCTGAGTTACTGCTATTATATACTAGATCGAAGTTATGTCAACTACTTAATTTTTTTTGGTAAGGTCAGTTGCCTAGATAGTAAAATTGAAAGGAATTGGCCTGTCTGGACAAACGAGGATAGTAGACATTCTCCCATTGAGACATGCTATTTCACAGGGATCCACACTGCTAGCGAATTAATTTTAAAATGGTAGAGGGAACTAAATTAAAATAAATTCAAAATTTTTCTCATCATAATTAACGGTAATTTTTTAATTATGTGATTCTCAGGATTAAAATAGTTTTTAACCTACTTGCTTTAATACTCAAAGAAATCAAACTTATGGGATCGAATTTTGTTAACTAAAAATGTAACTTGGATATAACTTTAACTACCAATGGCATTCCTTTAATATCAAAAAATGTGTTTGTTTCTGAAAAAGGTTCTTCCTCGTAGTCGAAAGGCATGAAGAAAAAAAAAAGTTCAGAAATAAGGAAATACGATTTTCAGGGTAGTTAGTGGGCCACATACTAGTGTGAAAATCCGAAAGGTAAAATGTTTTCACTGTAACCAGACACGGCACTAGAAAAAGCTATGTCCAATATTTATCAAAAGGCAAAACAAGCTAGGTAATTTCTGTTCACTAGTTGTAAAAACATATTTAGCGGTGTTATCTATCGGTACCTGGTGTGTAGATATGGGAGCCACAAATCATGTCTACAATTCATTGCAAGTGTTCTAGGAAATTTGACAACTCAGTGATGGAGAAATATACCTGCATATGGGTAATAATACAAAAAATAACAGTAGTTGCAGTAGAAGATATCACTATCAATTTTGGTAGAGATTGGATTTTAATATTGAGATATTATCTTCATGTACGTTCTATTAGAAGGAACTTAGTTTCCATTTTTAGATTGGTTAAAGGCAGATATTTGGTTTATTTTAACAACTATGTGGTTATTAATGATAATAAATGGGTTATCTGTTCTGGTATATTGGTAGATGATTTTCATGTTATTACTCAAATCTCTCATACACTATAACTAATTGAAATTAATAACACATCTAATTTACCATATAAGAGAAAGTTTCCTTCTTTAATGAACCAAACGTTACTTTGGCACTTACACATGGGTCATATTAATCTAAAAAATATAAACAAACTGGTAGTAGATAGTGTTGGAGGCAATACTGCTAATATCATTGATTTGTAAATAATTTTCAGTAAAAATTAACTAGAAGGGAAAACGTCAAAACAGGCTCCAGATAAAACTTTTGACGACGAACGATCAAAATAAAACCCGTGCAACCAAAGTTAATTAGAAGAATACCTTTTGTTGATCTATTCTTCAACTACGTTTTGATTCCGAGTTGAAGCTCCTATCAGATCTTTTACTGTATTCCCGTATGCGATTCTCGAACGTAGTGTGGGTTACGGACTATCGAGAACTCGTATCGCAGAACCCAGATATATTCAGTCTTTTTGAGAGACAAAATATAATATATCAATGATATGTGAGATATCAAACTGGTTCAGACTACATATATATAGGGCTATAGCAGGGACCTGGGGAGTAATTATGAGTAAGACTTCTAGTGGAACACAGATACCTACTAGTAATTTTCGTAATTATGGAAAGACGCAGTGATTTCTGTAATTTTTATAAAACATTGAATTACAGTTCACACCATTAAAAAACTATAACTGCATTCTGATCCATAATCTCAAGACCTTCTTGCATTGAGTTCCAGTTATTAAATGCTTACCATTTCTCCTAACGTTAAGATTTTCGATACTTGCCAATTAAATTTAATTGGCATTTTTATATTCCTTAAGCCCTTCTCCTTAACTTATTTGACCGCTAGATAATCAAATCCACCTGCAGGGTTTTACCTAGTCAAAACTTATAAGCTTCCTTAAGGGGGTATTGTCAATCCCGATAAATCGGGACGTAAATTCCGTCAATAATTAATATTTATCATATAAATAATACCACTATCTAACTCACCGGAAATGTAAACCCATATAAGATTGCACCCTCTAATTAATGAAAACAACGAATATTAAATATATGTAAATTAATAATTATTTCAGGATTAAAAGGATAAGTACTATTCATAATAATATTGGGGTGCGAATTAATTTATATAGTCAGTATAAAATTAATTACCAAAAATATCCCGTTCAATACACAGAAACTGTACTGGCATATAGAGTTGGAACAATAGACGATGCTATTATCTGTTCCCCATAACCAAGATAGGTCTACTAAAATTTTGTGCCACAGTCGTACTGATGGTATGTCCATTTTTATCTAAACTGTGAACATAAAACTTATATTCTGTAAGAACCTAAAATCTGATCTTCTGTGTGTAAACCGAACTCTATACACCAGATTAAATACTATACAGAATATCGGGCATCCATGCATAACATTAAAGAAAAAATACACATACATTGCTCATAAAAATTCACATAAAATGAAAAATTAATTTTATAAAATTAAATACTAAAAACATAGTTTTCAGTATACCAAACCTAACAATCTCCAACTTATACTCGAACCATGCCGTCATACATCTGACTCCCATGCCCTCTACATGACTATCAAAAGACTTAGCCGGAAAGCTCATTGTAAATGATCAGCAAGGTTGTCTCCTGATGCAAGCTCTATGTCTGACTGAAAATCTGAGTCTATGTACCCCAAAGGTACTAGAATGTCTGCCTGGTAAACCAATATATAATTCTTCGTCCTTTTTAGGTACTTGATTATATATTCTTTACCGCAGTCCAATGCTCCTATCCTGGGTTAGACTGATATCTGCTAAGTATGCCAACAGTAAAGCAGATGTCAGGTCTAGTGCAAAGCATAGTATACATGAGGCTTTCTATTACCGAAGCATAAGGAGCTGCCTTGATATTCTCTATCTCATCAGGTATCTTAGGACACTGATCTTTGGATAGAGTGATTTCATGCCTGAAAGGAAAAAATCCTTTCTTGGAATCCTGCATGATAAAATGAGTAAGGATATCATCGATATACTTTTCTTGTGATAAGCCTAACATATTTTGTTTTCGATCTCGCACAAGCTTCATCCCAAGGATGTGACTGGCTTTTCCCAAGTCCTTCATATCGAATTGCACAGATAACTATACTTTAAATATTGATAATGCCCTTACATCGTTTTCGATGAGAAAGATGTCGTCTACATAAAGTACTAGAAAGATCACCACGCTTCCGTCATGCTTCTTGTACACAAGACTCATCCGGACTTTGATCAAAATCATAAGACCTTATAGCTTGACCAAACCGAGTATTTTAAGACTCGATGCCTGTTTAAGTTCATAAATAGATCTCTTAAACTTGCACAATCATGTACTCCTGGCCATTTGTAATGAATCTTTCTGGTTGTATCATGTAGATACACTCGTCAAGAGTTCCGTTAAGGAAAGCTATCTTGACGTCCATTTGCTAAATTTCGTAATCGAAATGGGCGGCAATGGATAAGAGAATCTGGATAGACTTAAGCATGGCTACCGATAAAAAGGTTTTCTCATAATCGATCCCTTCTTTCTGAGTAAACCCTTTAGCAACAAGCCTAGCTTTGAAAGTTTCAACCTTCCCCTCTACTCCTCTCTTCCTCTTGTATATCCACTTGCTTCCAATGGGTTTTATCCCTTCGGGTGGTTTCTAGGCCTTATTGGAATACATAGATTCCATCTATGAATTTGTAGCCATTTGCTAAACATCTGCATTTTTATCTTTTAGTGCTTCATTCTAGTAACAGATCTCGGTATCCAGTTCTGTTGGGATCTTGTCAAACAATTTTCTCAAGAACATTTACCGATTAGGTTGATGAACAACCCTCCCACTACGATGAGGCACTACATATGTCTGTGTACTAACAGTAACAGGCTGTGCAGAATCTGAACCCTGTGCATCAGCACCTTGTTCTTGATTTACACCTGTCCCGATAATCGTCCCACTATGACAAGGTAATAGAATATTAGTGACTTGTGGTTCCTCTTCCGTTCTATTGGTATTTTCTCTCAGTTCTTTTAGAATAATTTTTCTATTGAGCCTGTGATCCATAATATAATCATTTTTTAAGAATCGGGCATTGGTGCTAACAATGACCTTATGATCCTTAAGGTTATAAAACAGACCACCCTTTGCTCCCTTGGGATACCCTAAAACGAATCAAGTAAACGTGAATAACTCATCATGGATCTTACCATCTCCATAAGAGTCTTATTCCTTCTTTTTACTACACCATTCTACTGTGGAGTGCCAAGTGCAGCCAACTGAGATGTAATCACCTCTGATGGCAAGTAGTCCTTAAACCCTCCCAAGAGGTATTTTTCACCACGGTCGGATCATAGTGATTTGATGCTTTTACCCAGATGCTTCTCTACCTCCGCCTTAAATTTTTTAAATTTCTCAAAGCATTCAGACTTACGGTGCATCAGGTAAATGTATTCATACCTAGAGTAGTCATCAATGAAATTGATGAAGTACTCAAAGCCACCTCTAGCCCAGATTGTTATAAGACTACACACATCAGAATGAACCATCTCCAATGGTTCTTTAGCTCTATAGCGTTTGGTCGAAAAGGGCATCTTGGTCATCTTACCCTCTAAGCAAGATTCACCGACTGGAAGTGTCTCCACTTTTAATGAACTCAAAGGTTCATCTGCTACCAGTCTGTTTATCTTTTTTAGATTAATATGACCCAAGCGTAAGTACTAAAGAAACGTTTGGTTCATTAAAGAAGAAAACTTTCTTTTATGTGGTAAAGTAGATCTGTTATTCATTTCAGTTAGTTGCAGTGTAGGAGAGATAGAAGATACAACATATAGATTATCCACCAATGTACCAGAACAAATACAATATTTATTTTTCTTTAAAACGTCAGAGTCACTAAAATGAACAGAATATTTGTCCTATATTAAACTCGAGACTGAAATTAAAATTTTCCAAATCGAAGGTACATAAAGACAATCTTTTAGAAGTAGTATTATGTCTCTACTAAAACTGAGAGTGACTTCTCCTACTGCAACTGCTGCCACCCTTATATTATTACCCATGTTCAGGTAGATTTTCCCATCACTATGCTGCTTGGTTTCTTGGAATCTCTATAAAGAATTACAGACATTATTAGTGGCTCATGTATCTACACACCAGGTACCAGTAGATAACACCGTTAAACATGTTTCAATAACTAGTGAACAGAAATTACATTGCTTGTTTTTCTTACTGAGAAAAATTGGACACTACTTTTTCCAATGCCCAAACTAGTTACAGTGATTGCACTTGCCTCTTGGCTTCTTCACACCAACTTTTGGTTTCTTAACTGCTTTTAACTTTGTGTTTTCCTATGTCTGAACATTTTTCTTCTTACCTTTCGATTTAGAGGAAGAACCATTCTCAGCCACATACACAGAACTCGGCTTCCTAAGAACACCCTCGGCTGCTTGAAGTTCCTTAAAAAGTTTTGCTAGTGAGTAGCTGAGCTTATTCTTAGAATAGTTCAGGTAGAATTGCTTAAAACTTTCAGGTAGTGACTGGAGTATGGTATTGACTTGGATTTTTTCGTCAATTTCAGCTCTAAGGATCTCCAGTTCATTCAGAAGACTGATAATCTTTAGAACATGATCCCTAACTGGTGTACCTTCAGCCATATTTGCATTGATTAGAGATCTCATGGCCACCTGCCTAGCAGCACGATTTTGATCCCCAAACATTTCTTTGAGGTTCATCATCATGTCATAGGCACTGGGCATAGACTGATGCTAATGCTGCAAAACATTTGACATTGAAGCCAAAATGTAACAGCGAGCCATCTGATTAGCTTTCTGCCACTTCTAATGGGCTAGGTTTCCCTTTCGGTAGCCCCCTCATCAGGTACTGGTAGACATATCTTAGTTAAAACAAACTTGTAATCCTTAGCAGTTAATACAATGTCTAAATTCCTTTTGTAGTCAACATAGTTTGGTACCGTAAATTTGTTTTCTTTGAGAATGGAAGCTAGTGGGTTAAAAATTATTTTAATCTTGAGAATCACATAATTAAAATACCATTAATTATGATGAGCAAAACTTTGAATTCATTTTAGTTTAGTTTTCTCTACCATTTTAAAATTAATTCATCAGCAGCTTGGTAACCTGTGAATAGTATGCCACGATGGGTGAACGTCTACTATCCATCATAAGACTAGACAGGCCAATTCCTTTTAATTTTATTATCTAGGCAAATGACAATGCCAAGTAAGATTAAATAGCTGACATAGTTTCGGTCTAGTATATAATAGCAATAACTTAGATGGAGAAGATACTATTATATACTGCTAAGTGTTAACCATCACCTAATTCCAAATCAATCGCTTCGCAATGAATCATTCAGATGGAGAAGTGATCTACACTAACAATTATCCAGAATTATCCCTAAAGGAGGTTTGTATTAGCAATACCGCAATTAATCTGTCCGATGGGGAGGAAGGCCTTACTACCAACACGCAGGGTTTAATTGTATCGTCTACAAACTGGTGATGGAGACTGCAGAATTTATCTGTGAATAAATTTTCTGTCCCACTTAGATTTTTAAAATATTTTTGAGGGTTATAAAAATTCGTTTAATTAGAATAAATTTATTAATTTCGAAAGTCACACGATTTGAAAGAATCAAACATTTTTCCATGTACACAATTCTAAAGATCCAGATTTATCAAACCATCTTTTCTTGTTTAAATGTGTAATAAATAAAATTTAATAAATATACAATTTTTTCTTTAACCTTTCAGCTAAGGTAGTGATTAAAGGTATTTATTTATTTTATTTATCGTCCTACATTTTTAAAAAAATAATAATTTATTTTAATTAAATATTTTTTCATTTAATTAATTCAAAATTCAAAATTAATTCTCACGTTTTTTCAAGATATCTGATTTTAAAAAAAATCATCTTAAACGTGATATTTTGTAAAAATAAAATATCTAAATTTTTTTCATTTAATTAAAATTAATTAATTGAAAAAAACTTAGTTTTATTTTTTATTACAAAATATTTTAATTAAAACTGAATATTTGTATTAATTAAATTAACAGGATAAGTAAAATCAATATATATCATCCACACAGTTAATGAAAAAAATTAAATGCAAAATATATAAAAAAATATCCAAATTTTATCATCTATTTAAAAATCATTAGAGTTTTAGTCTATTGTCCAAAGATAAGCTAAAATTGTTCAATCTTTGTCAACTTCTTATATCCTGATTGTCAGGATATCTTGATTAATTTACTCAAAAAAATCAAGCCAACCGAAACAGCCTGCTTGGAATTAAATGCCTGCTTTGTACGCTGCCTAGATTGCCGAAACAGTATGGGATGGGGATTGCGCCAAAAAAAATGTTTGGTTCTAACCAAATAGTCCCTGCTTGCACCGAAGCTTGCGCCGAAACTGCTGGGTTAAAGTCACCGGACTTGCGCTGCTTGGTTTTGAAAAACAATTATTTGCTTCAGTGATTTGGATCACCGCCGGCTGTTTTGGAAAACCAGCGGCTGTTTAGCTTAAAAACCGACTCCAATTTGGATTTGTTGCACTATTTGAAAACTGCTTGAATTAAAACCACTACTACGGCGCTGGAAATGGCTAGACTAGTTTAGCGCTAGCTTTTAGCTTAAAGCGTTGTTTGGCGCTTGGGATCCTTCGCTGCTGTTTGCTTGGAACCGGCGGCTTATTGCATCAGCCAACCAAACACGCCTGCAGCTGGGACTGCTGAAACAGTGTTCTAGACTGTTTTGGAAATTGTCGTTTTGTGTTTAGCTGCTGCGGCGGTTGTTTGCTTGCTTTCTTTTTATTATTATTATTATTATAATCTAAAAAAACGCTGAAGAAAAAAAACTTTGAAGCAAATAAAAGAAACTCAATATATGGCTAAAACTGCCAACCACCGCCGGTTGCCACCGCATTTGTCATTCCACCATACCTGTTCTTATATTTTTTTCTAAGAAACTAAAAAAAAAAAAACTTAAAGAGCATAAATTTTTTTACATCAAAACCTATATCTCATAGGCTCACATTCGATCTAAAAAAAATAATCTACCACGGTCAACCTATGTGAATAAAAAATAATTAATCATCATCTACGCATTCAATCAAATATGAAAAAATGATGATTATAAAATCGAAATTTAGAACGCCTGCAAAACAAAGTTAGCAATAGTTCTAAAATTACCCAGCCCCGATAACCAAAAACAAAAAACAAAACGGTTTTAATACCAATTGTTGGAGGCAATATTGCTAAAATCATTATTTTGTAGACGATTTTCAGTAAAAATTAACTGGACGGGCAAACGCCGAAACAGGCTCCAGAAAAACTTTTGACGACGAACGATCAAAATAAAATTCGTGCAACCAAAGATAATTAGAAGAATGCATTTTCTCGATCTATTATTCAACTACGACTTAATTCCGAGTTTAAACTCCTATCAAATCTTTTACCGTATTCCCATATGCGATCCTCGAACGTAGTGTGGGCTACGGACTATCAAAAACTCGTACCCGTAGAACCCAGATATATTTAGTCTTCTTGAGAGATAAAATATAATATATCAATGATATGTGAGATATCAAACTGGTTCAGCCTACTCGCATATATATAGGGTTATAGCAGGAACCTGGAAAATAATTATGAATAAGACTTCTAGTGGAACACAGATACCTACTAGCGGTTTCTGCAATTATGGAAAGACGCAGCGATTTCTGTAATTTTTATAAAATACTGAATTACAGTTCACACCACTAAAGAATTATAATTGCACTATGATCCATAATCTCAAAACTTTCTTGCATTGAATTCTTGTTATTAAATGTTTACAATTTCTCTCCACGTTAAGATTCTCGATACCTGTTAATTAAATTTAATTACTGACAACTTAATTTAATCGGCATCTTTATATTCCTTATACCATTCCGCTTAACTTATTTGACCGCTGGATAATTAAATCCACCTGTAGGGTTTGACCCGGTCAAAACTTATAAGATTCTTTAAGGGGGTATCGTCAATCCCGATAAATCAGGATGTGAATTCCTTCAATAATTAATATTTTCCATATAAATAATACCGCTATCCAACTCACTGGGAATATAGACCCATATAAGATTGTACCCTCTAATGAATCAAAATAACGAATATTAAATATATGTAAATCAATAATTATTTTACGATTAAGAGGATAAACACTATTCATAATAACCTTGGGATGTGAATTAATTTATATAGTCAGTATAGAATTAATTATCCCAAATATCCTATTCAATACACACAAAGTGAACTGGCACAGAGAGTTGAAATAATAGACGATGTTATTATCTGTTTCTCGTAATCAAGATAGGCCTACTAAAACTCTATACCACAGTCGTACCGATGGTATGTTTATTTTTATCTAAGCTGTGAACATAAAACTTATATTCTACAAGAACTTAAAATCTGATCTTTTGTGTGTAAGTCGTACTCTATACACCAGATTAAATACTATACAAAATATCGGACATCTATGCATAACATTGAAGAAATGATACACATACATTGCTCATAAAGATTCTTATAAAATAAAAAATTAATTTTATAAAATTAAATACTAAAAATATGATTTTCAGTATACCAACCCTAATAGTTAGACCTTTGAGTTCATTGAAAGTGAAGGAACTTCTAGTCTGTGAATCTTACTCAGGGGGTAAGATGACTAATGGCCCTTTTCGGCTAAAGGCTATAGAGCTAAAGAATCGTTGGAGCTGGTTCATTCTAATGTGTGTGTTCCTATGACAATTCGGGCTAGAGGTGGCTTTGAGTACTTCGTCAGTTTTATTGATGACTGTTCAAGGTATGGATACATTTATCAAATGTACCGTAAGTCTGAATATTTTGATAAATTAAAAGAATCCAAAGTGGAGATGGAGAAGCGTCAGGGTAAAAGTTCTACTTGTCATCGAAGGTGGGATATAATTTGGTAAATACCTCTTTGGAGGAATTCAAGGTGGAGATGGTGGGAAATACCTCTTTGGAGAGTTTAAGGTCTACTTGTCATCGAAGGAAATTATATCCCAGTTGACTGCACCTTGCACCTGTAACAGAACAGTATAGCAGAAAGAAGAAATATGACTCCTATAGAAATGGTAAGGTTCATGATGAGTTATTCAGGATTTCCTAATTCTTTTTTGGGACTCGCTTTAGAGACAACGATTTATATTCTGAACTTGGTACCTTTTAAGTTAGTACCTTCTACTCCCACAGAGTTGTGGACTGGACGTAAGCCTAGTCTAAAACATATTCAAATTTGGGTGTGTCCTGCACACGTGCTGAAAGGGACCGTGGACAGAAGTCTATTTCTTTATAGGGTTTCCCAAGTAAACGAAGGGTGGTCTATTTTATAATCCTAAGAATCAGAAGGTCATTGTTAGCACCAATGCCCGATTCATAGAAGATGATTATATTATGGACCACAGGCCTAAAAGCACTATTGTTCTGGAAGAACTAAGAAAAAATAGCAGTAGATCGAAAGAGAAATCACAAGTCATTGATATTCTATTATTTCGTCATAGTGGGAGGATTATCAGGACAGGTGCAAATCAAGAACAGGGTATTGATGCACAGGATTCAGATTCTACACAGTGTGTTGTTAGTACATAGACACAGGTAGTGCCTCGTAGTGGGAGGGTTATTCATCAACCTTATCGGTATATGTTCTTTAGAGAGTCTTTTGACAAGATCTCGACAGTACTAGATATCGAACCCTGTAACTACAATGAAGTACTTCAGGACAAAGGTGTAAATCTTTGGCAAATGGTTATAAATTTAGAGATGGAATCTATGTATTTCAATTAGGTTTAAAAACTTGTAGAACCACCTAAAGAGATAAAATTCATTCGATGTAAGTAGATCTACAAGAAGAAGAGAGGAGCAGACAGAAAGGTTGAAACCTTCAAAGCTTGGCTTGTTACAAAAGGGTTCACTCAGAAAGAATAGATCGATTATGAGAAAACTTTTTCGCCAGTAGCCATGTTTAAGTCTATTTAGATTCTCTTATTCATTGCGGCTCATTTCGATTATAAAATTTGGCAAATAGATGCCAAGATAGCTTTTCTTAATAAAAGTCTTTACGAGTGTATCTATATGATATAACCAGACGGATTCATTACAAAGGGCCAAGAGCATATGTTGTGTAAGCTTAAGAGATCCATTTATAGACTTAAACATGCATCGAGGTCTTAGAACACTCGATTTTAATAAGCTATAAAGTTTTATGATCTTGATAAGAGTCTGAATGAGTCATGTGTGTACAAAAAGCATCATGAAAGCATGGTGATTTCCTAGTTCTTTATGTAGACGATATCTTGCTCATCGAAAATGATGCGTGGGCATTATCTACGCTTAAAGTATGGTTAATTGGACAGTTCGATATGAAGAACTTGGGAGAAGCCAGCCACACCCATGGGATCAAGCTTGTACGAGAACATAAATAAATGATGTTGGGCTTATCACAAGCAAAGGAAGCCTCATGTATGCTATGCTTTGCACTAGACCCAACATCTACTTTGTCGTTGGCATGGTTAGTAGATATCAGTCTAATCTAAGGTAGGAGCATTGGACCTAGGGTAGGAGCATTGGACTGCGGTAAAGAATATAATTAAGTATCTGAAAAGGACTAAAGATTATATATTGGTTTACCAGGTAGACAGTCTAGTACTTTTGGGGTACACAGATTCAGATTTCTAGTTTGATGAGGATTTCCATAAGTTTACCTTAGGATATGTGTTTACCTTGGGAGGTGGAGCTATACGTTGGAGGAGTATCAAGCAGTCTTGCATTGTTGATTCCACCTTGAAAGCTGAGTACTTAGCAGCTCCTGAAGCAGCCAAGGAGGCCGTTTGGCTTAGAAACTTTCTGTTAGATCTAGATGTGGTACCTGTAGTTCAATCGGCTATTATACTTTACTGTGATAATAGCAGAGCAATTACAAACTCGAAGGAGGCGAGGGTCCAAAAGAAAGAAAATCACATTAAGCGTAAGTTTCACTTGATATGAGAAATTATACAGAGATGTGATGTTGTTGTGACCAAGATTGCATTAGTAGACAACCTTGTAGATCCTTTTACATAGAGGGCATGGGAGTCAGATATATGGCAGCATACTAGTTAAGACTTTTGATAGTCATGTAGAGGGCATGGGAGTCAGATATATGGCAGCATATTTTTTAGTATAAGTGAGAGATTGTTATGGTTGGTATATTGAAAATCATGTTTTTAGTATTTAATTTTAATAAAATTAATTTTTTATTTTATGAGAATCTTAATGAGAAATGTATGCATATCATTTCTTTAATCTTATGCATGGATGCCCAATATTCTATATAGTATTTAATCTGGTATATAGAGTACGGCTTGCACACAGAAGATCAGATTTTAGGTTCTTGTAGAATATAAGTTTTGTGGTCACAGTTTAGATGAAAATGGACATACCATTTATACGACTGTAGCACATAGTTTTAGTACGCATGTCTTGATTACGGGGAATAGATAATAGTGTCATATATTATTTCAACTCTCTGTGCTAGTACACTTTATGTGTATTAAACGAGATATTTGGGATAATTAATTTTATACTGACTATATAAATTAATTCATATCCCAAGGTTATTATGAATAGTGCTTATTCTCTTAATCTTGAAATAATTATTAATTTGCGTATATGTAATATTCGTTATTTTGATTCATTAGAGGGTGCGATCTTATGTGGGTCTATATTACTGGTGAGTTAGATGGTGGTATTATTTATGTGGTGAATATTAATTATTGATGGAGTCTATATCTCAAATGATCGGGATTGGCAATAACCCTTTAAGGAAGCTGGTAAATTTTGATTGGGTCAAACATTGCAGGTGAATTTAATTATCTGGTACTCAAATAAGTTATGCGGAAGGGCTTAAAGAATTTCAAGTTGTCGATTAAATTAAATTACTAGTAATTAAATTTAATTGGCGGGTATCGAGAATCTTAATGTGGGAAGAAATGTTAAGCATTTAATAATAGGAGCTCAATGCAAGATCGTCTTAAGATTATGGGTCAGAGTGCAATTATAGTTCTTTAGTGGTCTAAACTGTAATTTAGTATTTTATAAAAATTACAGAAATCGCTGCTAGTTTTTCATAATTGTAGATACTGCTATGAGGTTTGCTTAATTGCGAAAATCGCTGATGGGTGTCTGTGTTCTACTAGAAGTCATACTCATAATTACTTCACATGTCCCTACTGTAACCCTATAAATATGCGGGTAGGCTGAACCTGTTTTATAACTTGTCTTCAAGATTAAAGCTATCCAGGTTCTGCCGGTATGAGTTTTTGATAGATTGTAGCCCATACTATATTCAAGACTCGCATAAGAGAATACAGTAGAAGATTTGACGGGAGGTTCAATTCAGAATAAAAAACGTAGTTAAAGACTTGATCGGTAAAAGGTATTCTTCTAAATTAATTTTGGTTGCACGGGTTTTATTTTTGATCGTTCGACGTCAAAAGTTTTATCTGGAATCCGTTTTGGCGTTTACTCGTCTAGTTAAATTTTTTACCCAAAATCATTTGCTAAAATAATGATCTTGACAGTTTTGCCTCCAATAGACCTTATCGGTTAACCATCACTAATATTATGGTTTGAGCTCGGTCGTTATAGTTAGAAAAGATAGAGTAGGAATTCATGGACATAGAATAGAATGGAGGAGAAGATGTGCCAGAATGGCACCCGATTGTCGAAGAACCATATGATCATGGAGGCCCATGGGAACCTTGGGGCCCTCTCCCACCATATAATTATGAAGATTCATTTGATGGGATATCACTACCACAACTCTTTAAACTTGAGACCGACATCAGCAAAGAATCTGATTGGTTTTCACAAAACGTGATGAGAATTGAGGGAGATTTATGGGGAGATGAAGGAATCAATGGAAAGAAGGCTAGTGTGGACGATTTCTGGGCCTTTCGAGAGAAAGGATACCCAGTGGTCAAAATTCAAGAAGTGGTTGACCTGTTTGAAGGAGTGTGGAGCATTTAACAAGAAGCGGGAGGCATTTTAAGTCAGCACATCTAGAAAAAGGGAATTCGAGTGGGGGTATAAAGGAGCCAAGAAAGCAAGAAGAGAAGCAGAACACTGAAGAAGAGGATGTAGTCTTGAAAAACTCAAGAAGACACAAGCCAATGTGAGCATCTAGGGGTTACCCATGGCCTTTCATAAGCACCGACATGCCATTTTGAAAGCTCTGAACAATGTAGACATCCTAATCGACATATCTCCTGATCAGTTAGTTGGAATGCTTATGCCCGAGAAGCAGACCAATGTTATCGCCTTCAGTGACAGACTTTTCGATCAAAGGGTCGTCTCACAACAAGTTGTTACATCTAACCGTATAATGTTTTGGGAAATTGGTGCCGATCATTTTGATCGACAATGGGTACACTCTCAATGTGTGCCCACTACGAAATGTTTACTATTTGGGACTGAAGAAGCAAGACTTTAAGCCAAGTGCTCAAGGGGTGCGTGCATATGACAATACAAGAAATGACGTGTTGAGATTGGTGACCTTCGCCGTGGTAGTAGGGACGTTGGAAAGTGAGGTGAAATTCCATATTCTCGATGTGTTGATCTCATTCAATCTTTTATTGGGAAGACCGTGTCTACATGATCCGACAGTTAAAGCAGTTTCGTCGACCGAGCACCAAAACGTGAAATTGATTAAGGAGGGGATAACCGTCACCATTTTAGGTGAAATAGGCTTGCCAACTCCGAACGGTGACACTACCCCACTACTCAAGATTTAGCATGGAGAAGAGGACCTCCTTCTAAATGGGTTCGACTTTGATGAGACCAAAGCTATCCAAGTTCTGATGAACGAGGAAGAGAATTATGTGAATCCAAAGGTCGTTGCTATGATGAGAGGAATGTCCTATTTTCTAGGAATGGGACTGGGTAAGCACTTGCAAGGGAATTTAAAGCCGATCCTCGTATATCATAACCCCCACGGATATGTACTAGGGTACAAATCATAGATGGAAGAAGTAAAGATAGGAAAATATGGGCCGACGTTGAATGGCCGCTTTGTTAAATAAGGGGATGATTTTCCTTATTGTGGGTTCCCTGAACCATGGATAGAAGGGAAGACCAACCAAAAGTTGCCAGGGCTAAAAAAATTTTTTGGCCACTAATTGTCCAACAATGAGGAAGAAGTAGAGATATGGAAAATGGGATTTACCGAGAAAGTAACTATAAACTGGGTATCTCATTTTGAGAAGGAGATCTGGGTTTTTTCTTTAATGAAGAGATGGCCCTAGTGCATATAGGTAATGATGAAGACAAGGACGTGCTGATGATGGAAGTCGATGCGCACGTAGATTACACCACACTTATCATGGATGTTGCTAAAATAAAAAGAGTCAGTCTTTTGAGTCTATTCTTATGCATGATGTAACACGTGAGTTAGAGTCCGAATTTGTTGAACTTGTTTTCACCGAGTCTGTGAACGAAGTCTATAATGATGAATCTACCAGGAATGTGTCTGTCGACATCCCGAGCTCTTTTTGTCATGAGTCCCAGGTTGTAACCCCTCTTGATATCAACGAAATGAAACATGATTTCGCTTACTTTTTCGTGTCTTAAATATTTTATCTTGATTATGAAGATTTTAATGAATTCAAGGAGGATATCTCCCAAGAATTAAAACTTTTAATTGAAAATGAAGAAAGAATGCAAGCTAATTCTGTAATCGAAGAAACTATTTTAATAAACCTTAATAATGAAAAGATCCACAAATGATTCAAATTGGTTATACACTGTCTTCAAAGAAACGTGAGTAATTAATCTTTTTATTAAAAAATTTAAAGATGTTTTTGTTGGAGGCAAACTGCCAAGATCATTGATTTGAATACGATTTTTTTGATAAAAAATTAATGGACGAGCAATCGCAGAAACAGGCTCCAGATTAGAACTTTTTTATGTCGAACGATTAAAATAAAACCCGTACTACCAAAATTTGATTCGGGATTATACCTTTCGAAATCTGGTAGATTGATTTCGATTATTGCAACAACAACGAATGTGAATCCTTCGAGTTAAAGCCCCAATTAAGCTTTTTACTGTATTCTCGATGTGAGTCACGAACGTAGAGTGGGCTACAATCTTTCATGAGCTTAAACCTACTAAACTAATCACAATAGGGAATACGTGGAAACCGTAGTCTTGAAAGACGACTTATGATTTATGTTAAGCATAACCACATATATATATAGAGATAAAGCAGGGACCTGTGGAGTAAATATGACTTTGGCTTCTAATGTAATTATGAAAACTTGCCTACCCATGATGCAATTTCATAAAAATATAAATTATAATTTATAATGCTAAAGAATCGTAATTGCACTCCCAGCTATATTCTTAAAACTGATTATTCGAGCTCCTGCTATTAAATGCTTAACCAATCTCCCAATGTTAAAATTTCCAATATCCGCCAATTAAATTTAATTATTGACAATTTAATTTAATCTGCTTCTTAAAATTTCTTAAACCCTTCTACTTAATTTATTTGTCAGCCGGATAATTAAATCCAACTATAGGGTTTGACCTAATCAAAACTTATAAGCTTCTTTCAGGGGGTATCGTCAATCCCGAACAATCGAGGTATGGATTCTGTCAATAATTATTGTTCACCGAGACTATTGACTCATAAAAGATCGCACCCTTTAATGGATCAAAATAACGAATATTAAATATACGCAAATAATAATTATTTTGGGATTAAGGGTATAAGAACTCATAATAACTTTGGGATGTGAATTAATTTATATAATCAGTATAAAATTAATTATCACAATGTGGTCTTATTCCATACACAAAGTGTAGTAATATAGAGAGTTGGAACAATAGACGACGTTATTATCTGTTCCCCATAACCAAGACAGGCCTACTAAAACTCTGTGCTACAGTTGTACCGATGGTTTGTCTAATTCCATCTAAACTTTGAACAAAAATTTATATTCTACAAGAACTTATAATCTAATCTTCTATTTGCAAGCCGTACTCTGCATACCAGATCAAATATTGTACAGAATAAAGAACAACCATGCATAACATTAAAGAAATGATATTGCATTTATTGCTCATTAAAATTCTCATAAAATGAAAAAATAATTTGATTAAAAATTAAATTAAATACTAAAACTATATAAAATTCATAGTTTTTAATATACAACCCTGACAATCTCTCACTTATATTCAAAATTATATTGCTATACATCTGACTCTCATTTCTTCTACGTAACTATCAAAAATTTTAGCCGGTAGGCTCTTTATAAAAGAATCTGCAAGGTTGTCCCATGCTGCAATCTTGGTCACAACAACATCATCCCTCGGTACAATTTCTCGTATCAAGTGATACTTACGCTCAACGTGTTTTTCTTTTTTGTGGACTCTTGGCTCCTTCGAGTTTGCAACCGCTCTGCTATTATCACAATAAAATGTAATAGTCGATCTAACTGAAGGCACCACATCTAGATCCAACAAGAAGTTCCTAAGCTAAACGGCCTCTTTGGCTGCTTCAGAAGCTGTAAAGTACTTGGCTTCTAGGGTGGAATCAGCAAAGCAGGACTACTTAATACTCCTCCAACTTATAGCTTCACCTCCCAAGGTAAACACATATCTTGAGGTAGACTTACGAGAATCTTTATCTGACTGGAAATTCGAATCTGTGTACCCCAAAGGTACTAGATTATTTGTCTGGTAAATCAACATATAATTACTAGTTCTTTTTAGGTACTTGATTATATTCTTTATTGCAGTCCAATGCTCCTGTCCTAAATTAGACTGATATCTGCTAACCATGCCAATGGTAAAGTAGATGTCGGGTCTTGTACAAAGCATAGCATACATTAGGCATTCTACTGCCAAAGCATGAAGAACTGCTTTCATCTTCTCTATCTCATTAGGTGTCTTAGGGCACTGATCCTTGGATATAGTGATTCCATATCTGAAAGGGAGAAATCTTTTTATGAAATCCTGCATGCTAAAACGAGCAAGAATGTCATCAACATACTTTACTTGTGATAAGTCCAATATCTTTTGTTTTCAATCTCGCAAAAGCTTGAGCCTAAGGATGTGACTGGCTTCTTCCAAGTCCTTCATATCAAACTGTCTAGATAACCATACTTTTACCGAAGATAACACCCCACATCATTTTTGATGAGCAAGATATCATCTACATAAATTACTAAAAAGACCACCACACTTTTGTCACGCTTTTTGTACGCACAAGACTCATCGGACGTTGATCAATATCATAAGACTTTATAGCTTGATCAAATCGAGTATTTCAAGACCTCGATGCCTACTTAAATCCATAAATGGATCTCTTAAGCTTGCACAACATGTGCTTTTGGTCCTTTTGCTATGAAATCGTCAGATTGTACTATACAGATACACTCGTCAAGACTTCCATTAAGGAAAGCTGTCTTGACATTCATTTGTCAAATTTTATAATCGAAATGAGCTGCAATGGATAAGAGAATCCGAATAGACTTAAGTATGGTTACCAACAAAAAGGTTTTCTCATAATTGATCCCTTCTTTCTGAGTGAACCCTTTTGCAACAAGACTTACTTTGAAGGTTTCCACCTTTTTCTCTGCTTCTCTCTTCCTCTTGCAGATCCACTTGAATCCGATGGGTTTTATCCTTTCAGGTGGTTCTACAAGTTTCAGAGCTAATTAGAATACATAGATTCTATTTC
The DNA here is from genome assembly GCA_034768845.1 of Heliamphora exappendiculata. NCBI lineage: Eukaryota > Viridiplantae > Streptophyta > Magnoliopsida > Ericales > Sarraceniaceae > Heliamphora > Heliamphora exappendiculata. The sequence goes on along the minus strand of JAOTRH010452884.1, from coordinate 44,903 downwards.
TGAATTCATAGCCTTTTGCCAAAAATCTGCATCTTTGTCCTAGAGTGCTTCATTGTAGTTACAGGGTTCGGTATCTAGTTCTACCATAATCTTGTCGAAAGACTCTCCCAAGAATATATACCAATCGGGTTAATGAACAACCCTCCAACTATGATGAGGCACTACCTGCGTTTGTGTACTAGTAGTAATACGTTGTGCAGAATCTAAACCCTATGCACCATTATCCACATGCTCATCTAGCATGTTAATGGTGGCACCTTGATCTAGATCGGGATTTGCACATGTTCAATAATCCTTCCAATACGACGAGGCAATGGGATATCACTGACTTGTGGTTCCTCTTGCGTTCTATTAGTAATTCCTCTCAATTCTTTCAGAATAGTTTTACGTTTGGGCCTGCAATCTATAATATAATTCTCTTTCAAGAATCGAGCATTGGTGCTAACAATGACCTTCTGATCCTTAGGATTATAAAATAAAGGACCCTTCATTCCCTTGGGATACCCGACAAAGAAACAGACTTCTGTACTCGGTTCCAACTTACTCGCGTTCCCTTTTAGCACATGTGATGGACACTCCCAAATTTGAATATGTCTCAGACTAGGCTTGCGCCCAGTCCACAATTCTGTGGGAGTTGAAGGTACTGACTTAGAAAGAACAAAGTTCAAAATACAAACCGCTGTCTCTAATGCAAGTCCCCAAAATGAATTGGGTAATTCTGAATAACTCATTATCAACCTTATCATCTCTATAAGAGTTCTATTCTTTCTTTATGCTACACCATTTTGTTGTAGAGTGCCTGGTACAGTCAACTGGGATATAATCCATTTTGATAACAAGTAATCCCTAAAGTCTCTAAAGAGCTACTCGCCACTACGGTCGAATCGTAGTGACTTGATACTATTAGCCAGACACTTCTTTGCCTTGAATTTGTAAAATTTTTTAAAGCATTCAGATTTACGGTGCATCAAGTAAATGTATCCATACCTTGAGTAGTTATCAATAAAACTGACGAAGTACTGAAAATCACCTCTAGCCCGAACTGTCATAGGACCACACACATCAGGGTGAACTATTTCTAATGGTTCTTTAGATCTATAGCATTTGGCTGAAAAGGGCCTATTGGTTATTTTACCCTCTAAGTGGGTCTCATAGACTAGAAGTGCCTCTTCTTCCAATAAACTCAAAGGTCCATCTTGTACCAGTCTACTTATCATTTTTAGATTAATATGACCTAAGCGTAAGTGAAAAAAAAATATTTTATTCATTAAAGAAGGATCTTTTCTCTTATCTGGTAAATTAGATGTGTTATTCAATTCAGTCAGTTGCAATGTAGGAGAGATTGGAGTAATAACATAAAAATCATCCATCAATGTACTAGAACAGATAACCGGTTTATTATCTTTAATAATCACATAGTTATTAAAATAAATCAGATATTTGTCTTTAACCAATCTAGAAACAGAAATTAAGTTTCTTCTAATGAAAGGTGCATAAAGATAATCTCTCAATATTAAAACTCGATCTCTACTAAAACTGAGAGTAACATATCCCACTACAACTGCTGCTATCTTTGTATTATTACTCATATGCAGGTAAATCTTCCCATCACTAAGTTGTCAGGTTTTTGGAACCCCTACAATGAATTGCACACATAATTAGTAGCTCCCGTATCTACACACTCAGTACGGTAGATAACACCGCTAAACATGTTTCCACAACCAGTGAACAAAAATAACCCTGATTGTTCAGTTTGATGAGATAAACTGGTCATTATTTTTTCCAGTGCTGTGTCTGGTTGCAGTGAAAACATCTGTCTTTTGGCTTTTTTACACCAGTCTGTGGCCCATTAACTATCTTGTAAATCATGTCACCCTGTTTCTAAACTTTTTTTTTCTTGCCTTTCAGCCTAGAGGAAGTACCATTTTTAGAAACAAACATATTTCCTAGTACCCTAGGAATACCCTCGATAGTTAAAGATATATCGATATTCCTTTTTCAGTCTACATAGTTTGTTCCCATTAATTATGATGAGCAAAAATTTTGAATTTTATTTTAAATTGGTTTCCTCTACCATTAAAAAAATTTCCCAACAGCTTGGTATTCTGTGAATAGCATGCCTCATTGTGAGAACGTCTACTATCAATTGTTTGTCAAAATAGACCAATTCCTATTAATTTTACTATTAGGCAACATACCATACCAAGTAAAATTAAATAACTGACGTAGTTTCAGTCCAGTAAATAATAGCAGTGACTTAGATAGGGAGAATACTATTATTTACAGCTAAGTATTATCCACCACTTAATCCCGAATCAATCGTTTCGCAATAAACCCTTCAGATGGAGAAGTAATCCACACTAACAATTATCCAGAATTATCTCTAAAGGAGGTTTGTACTAGCGATACTGCAATTAATTCTGTCCGATGGGAAAGAAGGTTTTACTGCCAACACGTAGAATTAATTACATCACCTACAAACTGGTGATAGAGACCACGGGATTTATTTGTAAAAATTTTTTCTCTCCCACTTAGTTTTTTTTAAAAAAATTTGAGGGTTATAAAAACTGTTTAATTAGAATAAATTTATTAATATGCAAAACCACACGATCCAAAAGATTTTGGTTTTTTCAAACCATCATTCCATGTTTTAATGTGTAAAAAATGAATGACCAGTTTTTCCTTTGTTTTACAGCTAAGCTATTGAATAAAGGCATTCAAGTACAAGTTATTACACATTTGTTTCGAAAATTAACAATTTATTAAAATTAAACCTTTTTCATTTAATTAATCTAAAAATTCAGAATTAATTTTTACGTTCTAAGATATCCAATTTATTAAAAAATTATCTTGAACGTGCTATTTTGTAAAAAATAAAATATTTAAAGTTTTTTATTTAATTAAAAAAAATTTATTTTATTTTTCTTTAGAAAATATTAATTAAAATTGAATTTTCTTGAATTAATTAAATTAAACATAAAATATAAAATCAATATTTATCATCCACGTAATTTATATAAATAAATAAGAACATAAATATTGCCCGATTTTATGATCAAGGTAAAACTCTATCGAGTTTCAAGTTTCCGTATTCAAATAAGCATATAGTCTTTCAATCGTTGTAGAAAGCTGCTTATTCTTATCAGAATTTAGCCAAGACTCATCCATTCGTAGTGTTATAGATATACAACACTTCTCGATCAAAACATATCAAAAAATAGCCCATGGAGCTGCCTCAAACAGCCACCACCGCCGGCCACTCGCCGGCGCCGCCGGCAACACTACACTAGCCTTTTCTCAAGGCTTTTTCAACCTCTTCCTGAACTCCATTGTTGTCCCTATTTTTTTAAAACGTAGCCAGCGAAATATACTAATTTTTTTTGTAAAAATCCCTGTTCAAAAGCATCAAGAAAAATGGCTTTCAATGGCCACTGAACCACCACCGCCACTGTAGTCGCGCCGCCCCTGGTTGCCGTCAACTTTCCAAAACAATGTCTGTCGAAAATTGTAGTTTAAGCTATTTATTTGTCTGTTGGATAATTAAATTCACTTGTAGAGTCCGATCCTATCAAAATTTATAAGCTTTCTTAAGGGGTATCGTCAATGATGAAAAATTGGAATGTAAATTTTGTCAATAATTAATATTCATCATATAATTGATACCGCTATCTAACTCCCCGGGACTATTGATCCATAAAAGTCGCACTGCCTAATAAATCAAAATAACGAATATTAAATATACGCAAATAATAATTATTTCGGGATTAAGAGCATAAGCACTCAAAATAACCTTGGGGTGTGAATTAATTTATATAGTCAGTATAAAATTAATTACTCTAATATGGTCGTGTTTAATACACACAAAGTGTACTAGTACAGTGAGTCGGAACAATAGACGACGTTATTATCTGCTCTCCATAATCAAGGCAGACCTATTAAAACTCTGTGCTACAGTCATGCCGATGGTTTGTCTAATTCTATCTAAACTATGAACAAACACTTATATTGTGTAAGAACCTATAATCTGATCTTTTTTGTGCAAGCCAAACTCTACACACCAGATAAAATACTATACAGAATAAAGGACAACTATGCATAACATTAAAGAAATGATATTATATTCATTGCTCATTATGATTCTCATAAAATAAAAAAATAATTTTATTAAAAATAAAATTAAATACTAAAACTTAATAAAATTCATGATTTAAAGTATACAACCTTGGCAAAAAGAACAATTGCAGGAATTACTGGACAAGAGATTCATCAGACCTAGTGTCTCACCATGGCGAGCACCAATGTTGTTCGTAAGGAAGAAGGATGGAACACTAAAGAGGTGTATTGACTATCGAGAATTGAATAGAGTAACCGTCAAGAATAAGTATCCCTTACCAAGGATAGATGACACGCCCGACCCGTTGTAAAAAGAAAATGTGTTCTCGAAGATTGACTTGAGGTCAGGATACCATTATTCGAAAGTATGAGAGTCGGATATACCCAAGCTTGTTTTTAGGACTTGTTATGGGCATTATGAATTTGTTATGATGCCATTCAAGTTAACGAATGCACCTGCGGTGTTCATAGACCCAATAAATCGAGTGTTTAGAAGTTTTCTAGACCAGTTCGTAATTTTGTTCATAAACGACATTTTGATATATTCTCGAAGTGAGGAGGAAGATAGGAAACATTTGAGGATTCCAATGCAGACCCCGAGTAACCACAAACTGTATGCAAAGTTTGGTATATGTGAGTTTTAGCTGGATTGGATGGTGTTTTTGGGTCATGTTATATTCGGGGAGGGAATTCTAGTGGACCCAATAAAAGTAGAAGCAGTAGTCCATTAAAGAAGGAAAACTAGTATAACTAAGATACATAGCTTTTTGGGGTTAGCTAATTATTACCGACGTTTTAACTAGGACTTTCTCCTAATTGTGAAACCATTGATTCGTTTAACTCAGAAGAATATGAAGTTTGAGTGGGCCGATTAATGTGAACAGAGTTTTCAATAATTGAAATCAAAACTGGTGTAAGCACTTGTGCTTATCCTTCCGTTAGGGAATGAGAGTTTTGTTGTTTATAGCGACACGTCACACCAAGGTTTAGGTTGTGTTCTGATGCAACACAAAAAAGTTATCGCCTATACGACTAGATAGTTAAAACCCCACGAGAAGAATTACCCTACCCACGATCTAGAGCTAGCCGCAATCGTCTTTGCACTCAAGTTATGGAGACACTATTTGTACAGCGTTCCTTGCGAGATCTTTACAGATCAGCAGAGCTTGAAGTATATTTTCACCCAGAAAGACTTGAACTTGAGGCAGAAGAGGTGGATGGAGTTAATTAAGGACTATGACTACACGATCCACTTTCATCTGGGGAAGCCATTGTGGTGGCAAATGCTCTAACCTAGAAATCATTAGGAAACATAGCGCACCTTCGAGCGGTATGAAATGGTACATTTTTTGAAATGCGAATGCTTAGAAACAACCTTGCAGTAGGAGAAAATGGAGAACTATTAGCAACTTTTACCATAAGGCAAACCTTATTGGACTAGATCCAAGCAGCTCCATTGGCAAATAGTCAAGTGGACAAGATAAGAGCATAAGCAAAGGCTAAAGAGAAGATGAAATTTGAAGTTCGAGATGATGTCTTATTGTTCGGCTATAGTTTATATGTACTTAACAATGAGGAGTTAAGAACATAGATTTTAGATGAAGCACAAACTCAGCATACACCATGCACCTGGGAAGCATGAAAATTTATAGAGATTTGAAGAAAAGATACTGGTGGAATGGGATGAAGAATGATGTGACGAACTTTGTGGCAAGATGTTTAGTATGCCAACAAGTTAAGATTGAACACCAGAAGCCGGCCAGATTATTATAGCCTTTACCTATGCCCGAGTGAAAGTAGGAACATATTACCATGGATTTTATAATCGGACCACACCGATTACCCAAGGGAGATGATGTTATCTAGATAATTGTGGATAGGTTGACGAAGTCAGCTCACTATCTATCAATAAAGATGACATTTTCTATGGATCGATTTATATGACTTTACATTGATGAGATTGTTCGACTACATGGGGTGTCAATTTCTATAGTATCGGACAAAGATCCACGTTTTATGTCCAGGTTTTGGCTAAGTCTATAAGAGGCATTGGGAACTACTCTAAAGTTTAGCACAACCTTTCATCTGTAGACCGACGTTCCATCGGAGAGGACAATCTAAACCTTAGAGGATATGCTCAAAGCATGCGCTCTAGATTTTGCTAAAAGTTGGGAGGAACACTTGTCCTTGATTGAGTTCGCATTTAACAATAGTTTCCAGTCAACAATAAGGATAGCTCCTTACGAAGCGTTGGAGAGAAAAAGTTGCTTAGACCCGAGATAGTTCAAATCACCACCAAAAAGATTAAGTTAATCCGGGAGAGATTGAAGCAATCTCAAGACAGGTAAAAGAGTTATGTAAATAATCAGAGATATGACCCAGAGTTTGGAATAGGGGACCTTGTGTTCCTAAAGATATCGCCATGGAAGGGAGTGATGCGATTTGGGAAGAAAGGAAAACTGAGTCCTCAGTACATTAGAGCATACGAAATCATCATGAGAATTAGGAGTATGGCATATCAATTAGCCCTGCCAAACCCTTCTCATGCGCTAACGACTCAGCTTATCGATTTGAAGCCCGACCTTACATATGAAGAGAAGCCAATAGAAATACTGGACAAGGAAGAACAAATCATGCGAAGCAAAGTCATCCATCTAGTGAAAGTGTTGTGGCGCATTCACTTAGTGGACGAAGCCACTTGGGAGCGAAAAGTGGAAATGTGAAAGATGTATCCACATCTCTTTGAGCAAGGTATGTGAGTTTTGAGGATAAAATTTTTAAAAGGAAGGTAGATTGTAATAACCCGTACTCAAGATATGAATAGAAAAGAAAGAACATCTCAAAACAAACTAAATCTTAAACCTAATTTTGTCAAGAAGAGCCAACTCAACCGTTTAACGTTCTCAAGCCCGAGACGCAGAATAGAGTGAGACCAATATATTTATTATAACTCTTATGTTGTGGTTAAAAATTCATATTTTTAAATCCAATTTAGTTTAAATCAAGGGTTATACTCGAAAAGCCGAGAAACAAACATATGAAAAATATTCTCGAAATTCTCTTACAGTAAAATAAAAGAAAATTTTTATTATAAAAAAAGGGGATGACATGTGGCTGGCCACCTTGGGAGTGGAACTCAAACTTGAAAGCCAAGTCTTTCCAACTAAGGTTAGGTTATTAAACACAAGGTTAACTTAGCTTCTCAAGGAAGCTTCCTCCACTAACTCTATCTATAAAAAGGAACCAAAAACTCCTATTTCCTCATCTCATTTTCGGCCATAGACAGGAAGAGAGAGAGAGAGAGAGAGAGAGAGAAGAAGGACGGAGCTATAATGTCACACCCCACTCCCAGCACGGTACTCGACCGGTGCAGAGGGGTGTGATCTTGCCACAGGCTCGGTGGCGTTGGAAAAAACACTAGGTTTAAAACAATACTAAAAGACCAAACTGAGTACTTCCAAAACAAGCTAAGCCTTTATAAGAGAGATAAACATAAGTATCTAGGAATACACTATCCCAAGGGCATACATTGCTCTTAATACAACAAAAATTTTATTCCCATCGTAAGATGTTTTACCAGGTATAAAACTAAACAAAAGACAACAAGAGCAGACAATGTTCGACTTCGGCTTCACAGACTACTCGACGACGCCTGTGGTGGACCACTCCTAGCCGTTCCTGTTATGTACAACTACAGAAGTTATAAGAGAGTGCACTTAGCATTATCATGGATAGAAAAAGGCAGTACTATAGTAAAGATAACTAAAAACACTTTTTTAAAACAACTCAACATACTTTCCACAAAACGTAAAAACTGATGCATTTTTTTGAGCGTAAAAAAAAATATCACAGATTTTACAGAATTATTCTCAATAAGGAAAAATTATATCCATGGCTCAAACGCCTCAATTTATTGAATGAGCACATTCTCAAAACTAAAACCTAAACCCCAACAATGTCAAAGTAGTCATCAACCTCACGATCGGGAGTTCCAATGGTATCGTAACCTCAATTCACAATGCACAGATAGCAATGTGATGGAATGATGGCCACTCTCTACCAAGCACGAGTTGTATGTACTAAAACTTGGGAATCAGCCCAAAAGCCTTTAAGCCAAATAACTCTTGCTTAACGAGAAACCTCTCCTATAGGGACAAAAAGAAAGACCCAAAGCTGGGTAACCTCCCTCATAACGGGATATAATGGGCCCAAAACTATTGTAACTTGGCACTTTAGAAACAACCACACAACATTAACAATACTTTTATAAATATTTCATGCTTGCTCAAAATATCATGGATAGAACACTTGAATTAAAAATATTATCGCATTGGAAACAATAGTTTAAGCTTTCAAAACTTGTCATAGTTCAAATCATGAGCATAGAAGCATTTAAAAAAAATCATCATTCACATAGATTCATGTTCAAGATAATAACTATGCACTCTCACCTTATCTTATACGCGTACGAACTGTGCCTTCGCCAACGTGCTAAGCTTGCCCCTTGAGTAACAAAACCTCTGTGCCTAAAAAGCAAACACGACTTAACTATCAACATAGAGTTCTACCCCTCTTGGAAAGTGAATTACTAAAATGATTTAGACCATTGCATGTTTTCTTCGATTTTAGGGACCATGGTTATTTCTTTTTTAGGTCTGAGCAGGACTACGCACTCACCCGAGCCTTCACTTGTCTAAGGATTTATCTTAACCATTTATCAATCACTTCCAACCATTAATTGTTAAAGTACAGTAGCATTTTGAGATACTTAGAATTGGAGTTAGGTTCTAGTTTTTGGTGGCAATTTAGATTAAAATATTATCTACAACTTTTATGTTTAAAACCAAGGTCAAATCCTAAGGCAAATAGGTGAATAAAATCTTACAAGAAAAAAAGGTTCAGCACTATACAAAAAATTGGCCAGAAGGTGTCTCTGTTGGTCTTGATTTTTGGGTATCAAATCAAGTCCCGCGGAGCTCCATTTTGGATATTTTTTAGTTCAATATGTCCCCTACAAGTCCCATGAACAGTGCTTAGGGTAGTTGGTGGAAACAAGTTAGAGAAATAAGTCATTTTGTAAAATGGGTTCAGCTAGTCATAAAACACACAGCAAAGCCTATTTTCAACAGAGGGTTTAAAAATGGTTTGGGGAATCATCCCAGGGTATTTGGGTGTGAGACTTGGACAATAAATATTCAATATGTTATCTACACTTTTCATGAAAATCACTTTTGGATAGGGTCACTAAAAATATAGGTTTTTGGTTGCACAAAGACATGTGATAGAAGATTCTGTTACTCACTGAATCTAAGTGGGTAGCTAGATATATATGTTATCTAAAACTTGCATGTTTTGACCTAAGCTCAAATCATGTTTTAAAATAGGGTTTTTTGTGTCTGCAATACCTACTGGTCTAAAACTGACACATTTTGACAAAAAGAATATATCTTGAGTTCTACTCACTCAAATTAGTTTAAATAAATTTTGGATGAAAGATAACATCAATTGATTGGTCTGGACATAAAGAACACACTTAGATCATTTTTCTATATTTAATTATGATTTTTCAAAATTCGGGGCAAAGAGCTCAAAATGCTTAAATCTCATGCTTAGTTTAGTTCTAGCCTCCTAGCACTTTGTGTATCAAGTTTTGATCCATTTTCCTTGCATGCATGTGTTGCACTCTAATATATCAATGTTCCAGAGTTTATAAAATTTATGAAACCCATAGAAAACCCATACACACTCAACCACCCATCACCATACAAAACAGTCCCCAAACATCTCACCATGACGCCTTTGTTTTTGTTTTGATTCTTGATATTAGATTTGTGTTTGTGAATGGTAGAAGAGATGTTTGAAATGTGTAAAATCAGAAGTATTAGAGTCACTCTTACCTTCCTTTCTTTCTTCTTCTTTTCTTCTTTCTTTCTCTCTCTCTCTCTCTCCTCTTTCCTCTCACTATGGCCGAAATATAGAGAGGGAAATGGGAGGTTTAATTGCCTTTTTATAGAAAAAGTTAGTGGGTAAAACTTATTTGAGAAGCTTTCTTAACCATGGGCTAGTCGGCCTAACCTTAGTTACTTTAAATTAACTTGGATTCATAAAACTTGGCCACTAAGTTAGGCACAAATCCCAACGGTGGTCAACCACTTGAATGTTCTCCCTTTTTTTATAAATAATTTTCTTTATTTAATTCTACGAGAAATTTGGGTATTTTCACGTAGGTTCATTTTCTAGACTTTTCGGCTTAACTCTTGTTTTAAATGACTTGGACATTATAAAATTTGAATTCTTAATCTCAATATCAGGGTTTTAATATATCTATATGTGCGTCTCTCTCCTTCCCGGGTCTCGGGCTCGAGTAGGTTAAACGATTGATTTGGCTTTACTTACTGAACTTAGATTCGAGATTTCGTTTGCTTTGATATGTTCTTTCTTTTCTATTTGTATTTTGAGTACGGGTTATTACATATAAAACTAAGTCTTTGATCTCTACTACCAAGAAGTAATCTATAACAAGGTAAACGAGACTCTAATTCCCCTGTTCTTGCTCACATCAAACTTCCCTCCAACCATTCTCAAACTTAAATCTAAGATCATGAACCAAAACATAAGAATAAAGGCATCAGGGTTGAGATTTTTTGTCAGTTTAGTACGAGTGATGTGTGTTCGAGTTTGCATGAGGTTTTCTATGAGATTCGTGGCATATTTAGGTTCTGGAGTTTTGATATTTAAGTATACACACTATGCATGCAAAGAAAATGAGCTAAAATAGAACATGCATCATGCTAGGAGGCTAGATAATAACATGGTCTGAGTTTTTAAATTTTTAACTTGTTGTACTGATGTTTGAAACATCATAACTAATTATAGAAAAAAAATTGAGGGTGTGCTTTATGTCGAAACTTATATATTTGTGTTACTTTTCATCTAAAATTGGTTTGAACTGATTTGAATGCATAAAACTTGAAATGTGACTTTTCTACCAAAACATGTCATTTTCAGATCAGTCTCTATTGCATAGCTAAAAACCTTATTGTTAAATGAGAATTGAGCTTTGGTGTGGTCAAGAAAGTTGTAGCCAACTTATTTATCTAGCTAACTACAACTAATAAGCCTATTTTGTTGATACTTGAATGGTTAAAACACATCACTAACTCTTTGTTCATGTTTAATGATCAAAATAGCTTGCTCTCACATATTTTTGTGTAGCTTAAAACTCCTATTTTTATTGATCTATTCCAAAAGTGGTCTTCATGAAAAATGTTAAGAACATTTCAATCTAGATTCCATCCAAATATTAGGTCCATTAGCCTCTTTTTGGTCCCTCAAATGATTCCTGAATTCTCTGTAGTTTCTATTGGATATTCACCTATGCTGAATGCTATGACGCTGACTTGACCCACTTTCTTAATTAAATTGTTCCTCCAATATTTTCTTAAGTCCTACCTTGAGCACTCTTCATAAGACATATAGGGGACATCTTGATCTAAAGCATATCCAACATTTAGCTCAAAAAGACCTGTTTTAAGGCCCTAAACCGTGACCTTCTGAGGCCCTTTTCTGAGGAAATTTAAGTGTGGTTGAACCATTTTCCCTTGCAAAGGAAAAATAAACTAGTAGCTTTTGGATTTAACCAATGTGCTCTTTATGAAAGTTGTAGAGAATATTTTTATCTAGTTTTTGACCTAAAATCAAAAGCTAAGTCCAAGTCTAAGTACCTCAAAATGTGGCTACAAGTTATAATTAAGTTGCAAAATTCTTAGAAGAAAGTGATAAAATGGTCAAGTTAAATCCTTAAGCAAGCTAAGGCTTGAGCATGTGCTTAGTGTCTTTTAGTCCAAAAAAAGAGGTATAACTGTGGTCCCTAAAACCGTATAAATATTCAAAGGTTCAAATCATTTTAGTACTTCATGTTCTAAATGGTAGAATCCTACAATTACAATTAAGATATGTTTTTACTTACTAGGCACAGAGGACTTTTCACCCGGGCATCAAGTCTAGGGTTTGGGTAAAGGCTCGATTTCTTGCACGCATAAGATAAGGTGAGAGTGCTTAGCCATTATTTTAAACATAAATCTATGAATGATGCTTTAAAATACTTCGATGCACATGTTTTGAACTACGACAAGTTTTGTTGAATGATAGTATGAATTATTATTTTCAACTGCCATGATATTTTAGTTCAAATGTGCTATCCATGAACTTTCAAAAACCATGTGTTTTTTTTATTTATTTATAATGTTATCAATATTTTGAGAGGTTGTTCCAAAGTGCTAAGTTATAAGAGTTTCTGACCCTTTATATCTCGCTAGGGGAGATAACCCAACTATGAGTTTTATTTTTGTCCCTATAAGGGAAGCTTCCTGTTGAGTGGGGGTTTTGCCTTAAAGATTTTTGGGCTGAGTCCCAGGTTATAGCACATGCCACTCGTGCTTGGTGGATAGTGGCCCTCATACCATCACGTTGCTATTCGTGTATTGTGAATTGAGGTTACAATACCGTTGAAACTCTCGGTTGTGAGGTTGACGACGACTTGAACAATACTGGGAATTGGGATTGGTTATGAGAAAGTGGTTTCACTAAACTGTGGCGGTCAAGATACTTTTTGCCTTAATGAGAAAGTTCTATATAACTAGTGATATTTTTATGATGAAGCAAATGCATCAGTTTTTACGCTTTATGTGGAAAGCATGATGAACTATTTTTAGAAAGTGTTTTCATTTATTTTTAACTGAGTAATTATTTTTATTTTGTTCATGATAATGCTTAGTGCACTCTCATGTAACCTCTATGGTTGTAAATGACAAGAATGGCTAGTAGTTGGTTCACCACATGCGCCGCCTTATAGCTTCAAAGCTTGTGTCAGACGTTGTTTTGGTTTAGTTTTGTACTTGGAAAAACATTGTATGATGAGAACTGAAGGTTATGTTGTTTTTAGAAGCAATGTATGTCCTTGGGATGGTGTATCCCTAGAAACTTATGTTTATCACTTTCCTATTATGAAATCTTGTGGTTGTTTGAAGCAAAAGTTTTTGACTCTTTTTATGTCGTAAGCCTTGTCTTTTCCAAGGTTGCCGGGTCTGCGTAGGGATCATACCCCACTACATAGGTTAAGCACCTTGCGGGAGCAGGGTTTGACATCTTGGTCATAGAGCTCTATGATATAGGTCCTGTGGACTTGTTAGAGCTTGGTCTGTGGTGGACCGTAGGTTAAGTGCACAGTCTCGTAGTTCATCGAGTAGAGTGGTTTAGACATGGGGTTATCACACCTTTGTCTTCTGTCGTCTGATTAACTGGCTTTGAGGTCCATTTGGGAAACACGTTCTTCAGGCGTAGGGTCCTGATTAGAAGTCTAAGTAAGTTATCAGATTAAGGGAGATGACCTGTGTGTTGTTAAACCTTCTATTAAGTAGTTTGTTCGTACATTTATAGTACCCTTAAGTTAGACTCGTGTGTCAAGCCCTAATCCAAACCATTCTTATAATCGGGTGAAGCATGGAGAACTCGACGATGCATCATTTAACCTAAATCGATATAATGAGGCATAACAAGAAGAATCTCCACAAGTGGGACCGGTGGAACCTGGCCTAATCGCTAGGATGTTGGAGGAAATTGCAAGTTTGAACGAACAGAACACAAGGTAGATCGCAATGTAAGCTGAGAAAAATAGTACCTCCTTAATCAAACAATTTAAGGACTTGGGTGCAAAGGAATTCACAAGGACTCTTAGCCCCGTAGAAGTATAAAATTGATTGAAGGATGCAGGTTGTATTCTGGATAGGTTAGGGGTAGATGAAGAAGATAGAATTGACCTCATAGCATTTATATTCAGAGGAGTAGGTTGGATTGACCATAAAGAGGTTATTGAAGATGCCGATGCTAGGAGTTGAACTTTCTGCACCCTAAAAAATTACTTTTGGATCGTTTCGTGAGGGCGTTCGATGAACAGTACAACCCCATGACCTACAAGTAAGGGGGTAAGAATTCATCTATATGGAGCAAGGCAAGATGACTGTGGCAGAATATGAGATGAAGTTTACAGAGTTGTCACGATATGCTACCCAGCTTATACCTAATAAGGAGATAATGTGTAGAAGATTTAAAAAGGGGTTGAGTTTTTTGATTAGGACAAGGTTGACGGTTCTTGAGATGAATAGCTATGCAAGTTTAGTGAACAAGGCAAAGATGATTGAGAAAGATGTGAAGGAGGGAGAAGGAAGATAGAAAGACTTTAAGAAGCGCAAGTTTGGAAATATCATGATGAGTAAGGTAGAGGGACAGGGTCCTAGGGGTTGTGCCCAAAGGCCACCGACTTTTCGAAGCCAGAGTTATCAGTTAACTACAAAGAATTCTAAACCTAGAGAGGATCGATCAAAGAAGGAAGCAACTAAACGAGCAAAGGAGTAAAAAATGAATAGTTGCTTCAAGTGTGGAGCTCTTAACCGCTTTAAGAAGGATTGTTCAAGGATCAACCAGGGAATTATTTGCCATCGTTGTGGTGAACCGGGGCACATAACTACTTAGTGCAGACATTTTGGGCTACTGGCACAGTCATCTATAGGAAGTAGAAGAATGGATGGGCTATCTTGGAATGTGCAAGACAAATGAAAAGGGATGATGGAGGCCCCAAGGATTTCGACAAGGGTTTTTGCTATCACATGGCAAGATGCTCAAGCAACGCCCGATGTGGTGACATGTACACTTACCACTTTTAATAAAGTTGCTTACATTTTGATAGACACTGGATCAACACACTCGTTTGTATCCCCCATTTTCATAACACAAGTAGATGTTGTAAGGATGGAACCTCTTAACTGCATGATAACCATAGCTACATTTATAGGAGAAGAAGTAGCAATTAAAAGTGTATACAAAGATTGTGTGTTAAAGATAGGGGATAAGGACATGTTGGTAGACTTGATGCCCTTGAATATGCTTGGTTTCGATGTGATTCTTGGGATGGACTGGTTGTCATCGTACCATGCATCGCCAGATTATTTTGGAAAAGAGTAATCTTTAGAATACCTAGAGAGAAGGAGTTCGTATTCCAAGGAGATAAGGGTAGAACACCTATTCATGTCGTGTCGGCTATTAAGGCTTCGAAGATGCTGAAAAAGAGTTACCAATGGCTTTTGGCACATGTAGTTGACAAAGAGATGGAAGAGAAGAAGCTTTCAGAGGTGCCAGTTACTTGTGAGTTTCTAGATGCTTTTCTAGAGGATTTATCGGGATTACCCCCAGACTGAGAAGTTGAGTTTATGGCCAACCTCTACTCAAGCATGACCCCTATATCTATTCCTCTCTATAGAATGTCGCCTACTGAATTATTAGAGTTAAAGGAACAATTGCAGGAATTATTGGACAAGGGATTCGTTAGACCTAGTGTCTCACTATGGCGAGCACCTATGTTATTCGTAAAGAAGAAGGATGAAACGCTAAGGATGTGTATCGACTATCGAGAATTGAATAGAGTGACCATCAAGAACAAGTATCTCTTACCTTGGATAGATGACCTGTTCGACCCATTACAAAGAGCCAATGTGTTCTCAAAAATTGACTTGAGGTCAGGATACCATCAATTGAAAGTACAAGAGTTGGATATACCTAAGACTGCTTTTAGGACTCGTTATGGGCATTATAAATTTGTTGTGAAGCCATTCAGGTTAACGAATGCGCCTGTAGTGTTCATAGACCTAACAAATCGGGTGTTTAGAAGTTTTCTAGACTAGTTCGTAATTATGTTCATAGACGACATTTTGATATATTCTCGAAATGAGCAGGAACACAGGAAATATTTGAGGATTTCATTGCAGACCCCGAGGAACCACAAGCTGTATGCAAAGTGTGGTAAGTGTGAGTTTTTCCTGGATCGGGTGGTGTTTTTGGGTCATGTTATATTCGAAGAGGGAATTCAAGTGGACCTCAAAAAAGTAGAAGCGATAGTCAATTGAAGAAGGCAAACTAGCATAATTGAGATACTTAGCTTTTTGGGGCTAGTTAGTTATTACTAATGTTTTAAATGGGATTTTTCCCTAATTGGGAAACTGTTGATTCGTTTAACTCAGAAGAATGTGAAGTTCGAATGGGCCGATTAATGTGAACAGAGTTTTCAAGAATTGAAGTCAAAACTGGTGTTAGCACCTGTGCTTGTCCTTCCATCAGGCAATAACAGTTTTGTTGTTTATAGCGACACGTTATACCAAGGTTTGGGTTACGTTCTGATGCAACACGAAAAAGTTATTCCCTATGCTTCTAGATAGTTAAAACCTCACGAGAAGAATTACCCTACCCACGATCTAGAGCTAGCCACAATCGTCTTCACACATAAGATATGGAGACACTATTTGTACGGCGTCCCTTGCGAGATCTTTACGGATCTTTTTTGGGTAATTAGATCCTTACGAATCCCCAAAGCTTAAAGTATATTTTCACTCAGAAAGACTTGAAGTTGAGGCAAAGGAGTTGGATGGAGTTAATTAAGGACTACGACTGCACAATCCACTATCATCTGAGGAAGCCAATGTGGTGGCAGATGCCCTAAGCCAGAAATCATTAGGAAGCATAGAGAACCTTCGAGCGGTACAAAATGGTACATTTTTTGAAATGTGAACGCTTAGAACCAACCTTGCAGTAGGAGAAAATGGAGGACTATTGGTAAATTTTAGCATAAGGCCAACCTTGTTAGACTAGATCTAAGCAGCTCAATTGGCAGACAGTCAAGTGGACAAGATAAGAGCAAAAGAAAAGGTTAATGGGAAGACGAGATTTGAAGTTCAGGATGATGTCTTATGGTTCGGCCATAGGTTGTATGTACCCAATATGAGGAGTTAAGTACACATATTTTTGATGAGGCACGTAACTCAGCATACACCATGCACCTGGGAAGTATGAAAATGTATAGAGATTTAAAGGAAACATACAGGCAAAATGGGATGAAGAATGATGTGGTGGACTTCATGGAAAGAAGTTTAGTATGCCAATAAGTTAAGATTAAACACCAGAAGCTAACTGGATTATTACAGCCTTTACCTATGCTCGAGGGGAAGTGGGAACATATCACCATGTATTTTGTAACCGGACCACGCCGATCACCTTAGGGAAATGATGTTATCTGGGTAATTATGGATAGGTTGACGAAGTCAGCTCACTGTTTAGCAATAAAGATGACATTTTCTATGGATCGGTTTGTATGACTTTACATTGATGAGATCATTCGACTACATTGGGTGCTAGTTTCTATAGTATCGGACAAAGATCGGTGTTTTATGTCCAGGTTTTGGCTAAGTTTACAAGAGGCGTTGGGAACTACTCTAAAGTTTAACACAACCTTTCATCGGCAGATTGACGTTTTATCAGAGAGGATAATCCAAACCTTAGAAGATATGCTCAGAGCATGCGTTCTAGATTTTACTAGAAGGTGGGAGGAACACTTGTCGTTGATCGAGTTTGCATATAACAATAGTTTCCAATCAACCATAGGGATAGCTCCTTACAAAGCATTGCACAGCAAGAAATGTCAAAGTCTAATTTGTTGGGAAGAAGTTGGAGAGAGAAAGTTGCTTGGACCCGAGATAGTTCAAATCACCACCAACAAGATTAAGTTAATTCGAGAGAGATTGAAGTAATCCCAAGACTGGCAGAAGAGTTATGCAGATAATCAGAGATTTGACTTGGAGTTTAGAATAGAAGACCTTGTGTCCCTAAAGATATCGCTATGGAAGGGAGTGATGCGATTTGGGAAGAAAGGAAAATTGAGTCGTCGGTACATTAGACCATATGAAATCATCAAGAGAATTGGGAGTGTGGCGTATCAATTAGCACTGCCACCATACTTAGCTAGACTGTAGGATGTATTCCACGTTTCGATGCTGAGGAAAAACATGCCAGACCCTTCTCACATGCTAATGGCCCAATTTATTGATCTGAAGCCCAACCTTACATATGAAGAGCAGCTAGTAGAAACACTGGACAAGAAAGAACAAATCCCGTGAAGCAAAGTCATCCATCTAATGAAAGTGTTGTGGCTCAGTCACTTGGTGGACGAAGCCACTTGGAAGCGAAAAGGGGAAATGTGAAAGAAGTATCCACATCTCTTTGAGAAAGGTATGTAAATTTCGAGGATGAAATTTCTAAAAGGGGGGTAAATTGTAATAACCCGTACTCAAGATACGAATAGAAAAGAAAAAACATCTCAAAATGAAAGAAATCTCGAACCTAATTTTGTCAAGAAGAGCCAACCCAACTGTTTAACCTTCTCTGGCCCGAGACCAGAAATAGAGTGAGACCAATATATATATACATATTATAACCCTAATGTCATGGTTAAAAATTAAAATTTTTAAATCTAAGTCAGTCTAAATCAAGGGTTAGGCCCGAAAAGCCGAGAAACAAACATATGAAAAATATTCCCAAAATTCTCTTACAATAAAATAAAAGAAAATTATTATTATAAAAAAGGGGATGGCATGTGGCCGGCCACCTTGGAGGCCAAGTCTTGCCAACTAAGGTTAGGTTATTAAACCCAAGGTTAACAAAGTTTCTCAAGAAAGCTTCCTCCACTAACTCTATTTATAAAAAGGAACCAACGAATCTCCCATTTTCTCTTCTCATTTTCGGCCATAGAGAGGAAGAAAGAGAGAGAGAGAGAGAGAAAGATGAAGAAAGAAAAGGAAAGAAGAAGGAAGAATTTGAAGCAAGGAGATAAGAGGATCCATGGAACTATAAAGCCAAGTCTATGATCCTTACCACCAAGGAGTAATCTATAACAAGGTAAGAAATACTCTAATTCCCCTGTTCTTGCTCAACCTCATACTTCCCTCCCACCATTCTCAAACTTAAATCTAAGATCATGAACCAAATCACAAGAATAAAGGCGTCAAGGTTAATATTTTGGGATTGTTTAGTATGAGTGGTGTATTTTTGAGTATACATGAGGTTTTCTATGAGATTCATGGCATATTTAGGTTCTAGAGTTTTGATATTTAAGTATACATACCATGCATGGAAAGAGAATGATCTAAAATAGAACATGCACCATGTTAGGAGGCTAGATCATAACATGGTCTGAGTTTTTAAATTTTTAGCTTGTTGTACTGATTTTTGAAAAATCATAACTAATTATAAAAACATCTTATGAGGGTGTGCTTTATGGCTACACTTAGATATTCATGTTATCTTTCATCTAAAATTGGTTTGAATTGATTTGAATGCATAAAACTCGAAATGTAACATTTCTACCAAAACATGTCATTTTCATACCAGACAGAATGTGCTGGGATATAATCTCTCTCATTACTACTCATACCACCAGAGCCACAAGCACTTGACTAACAATTGTTTGAGACTTCATCATGAGATTTAAAATCTCATCGACGATATGATCATCACACCACCATAGACCATCCTAAAACCGAACATAACGACCAACCCACTGCTAAACCATATAAAGCAAGTTAATCTAAACTCCATCTACATAAGACAGTTGAAAGACCCCAGTTGTTACATTTGTCCAGTACATCATCCGTGTCCATATATCCCACCTATGAAAGACCAACTGTTAAGCTGCTCGTTGATAGTAGGGAATGAATTCTAGGGCATGGAAGAATGGGAGGAAGGAGCTTGAAATGCAATGGAAGTGGGGGTCTAGATAGGAAACTAAGTCTAAGAAGAGCATAATGAGAACGGTGACTAGCCACTTGACTATCTGGTACAACCTTATGGGTTCAAAAACGTCTTGGACGGTATTACACTCCCTCAATTCTTCATAGAGGAGGTGCATGTAGACGAAATGGAATCTTTCTTGTTGGTCCGAATGGTGATGAAATCAGACGGGGAAGAATGGACAGAATATTGGGCGACACATGAACACTTGGTAGCACACATAGAGGAAGACATTTTGGGGTTAGATGAAATTGACAACATGTGGGTCATCGAGGATGAAGAAGAAAGGAAAAGGAAGGCCAGAGAGCAGCAAGTTAGACAATTTGTGAGAGTTTAAAGAAAATGCTACGTATGTGACCGGAGTTAGGGAGTTGCCGATGTGATGATGGGACTGTGGGATCCTGAAGAAGAAGTCAAACACTTAACTATGAGCAGAAGGCACTTTAAGTTGGATCAAATAAAAAGAGGGAAAATAAGTAGAAAAGGAAAAGAGTAAGAGGAAGGAGAAGAGGATAACGCTGTATTAAAGCAGTTGAAGAAAATGCAGGCCAACATCAGCATCTGGGGACTTCTCATGGCTTCGCACAGGCATTAGTAGATCATGCTGAAGGTTTTACACAAGGAAAACGTTTCAATGGATGCTACCCTAGAGCAATTGGTTGGGCTAATTTTACCCGTGAAAGAGCCTAAGGTAATTTCCTTTTCATATAAGGAGTTACCATTGGAGGGGAAGAACCATAACAAATTACTACACATTACGGTCAAGTTCTTAGAAAAGTAGGTCCCAGTAACGCTCATTGATAACGGCTCAGCTTTGAATGTTTGTCCACTCCGAATAATAGTCTATTTAGGAATGAAGCCATATCACTTCACACCTAGCAATTAAGGAGTCAGAGCTTATGATAATATAAGACAGGATGTGCTGGGATTGGTAACTTTCGTAGTGTTGGTAGGACCCCTAGAGACCTCACTGGAATTCCACGTGCTGGACATCCCAGCCTCGTTTAATGTATTGTTGGGCAGACTATGGCTCTATGACCTAGAGGCTCAAGTAGTCACCTCCACCCTCCACTAGAAACTGAAGCTAATAAAAAATAGTGTTGTGTTAACTATTTATGGAAAAGACAGTATTCAACTCCCAAGGGAAGATGGTTCGCCTCTCTTGGAGGTCTGACACGATGAAGGGGATCTATTTCTGAGAAAATTCAAGTTTGATGAAGCTCAAGCAGTCCGGACATTGTTGAAGGAGGAGGATAACTATATCAACTCGCATGCTAGGGGCACCTTAGCCCATTGCGGGCATTTTCAGGTGGATTTGAAAAATAATGTGTCGAATATCCATCATTTTAGAAAACAAAATGTTTCTTTTATAATGAAAAAACTTAGATATCCAATCACATGTAGAAAATAGAGTTGCCACTTGATTTTTGAGAAAGAAAAAAGAACAAAAAGTAGGTCACAGGTTATTTAAACATAACCAGAGAAAAAGAGGGTTCAAGGGTTAAGGTACGAAAAGGGAATGTTTTAGGCATCCTTTTCGCCCAACTGCGAAGTTGGCGTCTACTTCGTCATTATTATTTCTTGTTTTAAACTTTTTAAAGCTAACATATACAGAATAAGAGGTTAAAGAGAGTCCAATAAAAAATAAAAAGAGAAGAAAAATTCTAACTAAAAGATGAGAAAGATCCTAAGAGTCATGCAATATGGTTATCATTTCTAAACATGCCACATTTGTTATCTAAGCAAAATAATCTAAAACATGAAAACGGGGAATAAGAATCTCATCAAAAGAAAGCAAAAGCTCTAAGAAGGCATAATGTATAGTTTACATTCATAGCATGCTGAATCAAATAGAAAGAGTAGAAAGGTTTCAGCATGATTTCTAAGCTACTGGTCTCAGAAAAAGTTCACGGTAGTGACAACAGAATGTTGCGGCTATGACAAAAATAAGAAAAAGCTAATGACCGTGAGGAAAATACATAGTGGCCATAATAGTTAGGGAAAAATATTCACGGCCGTGACAATAAAGGGTCGCGGCCATTATGTTTAAAGGATTACAGAAGCATTTTTAGGTGTCTAGTCTATTAGTGAACACGAAATTACATTAAAAACATCCTATTTTACATTTTATAGAGGACATCAAAGACACTATTTTTCATGAAAAGAATATATATTAACATACTTCCACGTGTTTTATTTACTAACTATTGCAAATGAAAAGAAACACATGCTTGAGATAGATTAATCGCTTATAAAATAACCAAAGAAAATCAATAAATGAATACCCTAGTGGTAATGGCTCCTAGAAGAGAGAAAATGGGAGTTTAAAAGCATTATGATTTTCTATGGTTACCTAATATAGTCGACTGTCTTGAACGTCCCCTCGGGTATGGTGGGATAGAATCGTCTAGTCGTCTGTGCTCCGGAGCCTTCCCAATGAAGCAATGCCATGAACTCGGTTTGGGAATAGATGATATCAGGGGTGTGAATATTGGGAATATCTAGTGGGAGATGAATTTTGCATTGTATCGGTATCACAAAACCTTCTCTTCTATTTTTCAGTGAAAATGGTGCTTATTTATAGGCATTTAGGGTAACATAGAGATCCTCTTGGATGCTGACACCTGTCCAAAAAGGTGTAAAGGATGCAGCCGTGTACTTGAATGTCGCGGCTGTGAAGTAAATGTACGAACCAAGATGGCCATGATCTTCAAAGGTCGCGACCGTGAAGAATGAACTTCATGGCCAGTTCTAGGATCACAAAAAGGATATGGCTATTAACATAAGGGCACGGCCTGGGGTAGTGCCATAAAAAGGTGGCAGCGATGATGATGAAGAAGGTCGCAACCTAAAGGTTTTTTTAGGGAATGAGTGATTTCTTGGGTTTTGAATCGAATTTTGGGCATTGCAATTTCTTGGGAGCATCCTCGAGCAAAATTTCATGCTTTCGTCATTGAAGAGCGTTCGAGATGGGTGTCTAAGATTTAGCTTGGTTGAATTGGGACGTCTTCAGTTGCCCCTCTTTAACAAAGTTTGCAATTATTCATGGTGCAAGTAAATGTCAAAGCTCCAGAGACAAACCGTTTCACTAAGCCGCCAATCTTAGGCACAAACAAAACATACAAAAAAGTGTGGTCAAACCCAAATTTTCGTTGAGCTTTCTACGTACCCCATTACAAGAGATCAGACCAATCAAAGTTTGTGAGGTAATACATATGAGGCAAATAGGATAATCATGATGTATGGTAGATAATATACAATGTAAACAAGTACAATGCATGCATACAGATTTTAAGATCAAAACATAGACCGAAGAATCATCAAGGATCAATTTTAGGTCATGACAGGACTGGAAAGTCAGTTTAAGGTCACGAGGAGAACTGAAGAATCAGTTTAAAGTCATGAGGAGGAACGGAGAGTCGAGGGACAACTTTAGGTTATGTGGGGACCGAAAAGTCAGTTTAAGGTCATGAGAAGAACTTGTGAGTTTTAGGTCTTCACGTAAGACCGAATCATAACAGTCTTCAATTTAAGGTCATAAATATGACAAGTGAGTTAGTTCTTGGTCATGAGGAGGATCAGAAAGGTTAATCTAGATGAGGGGCAATTTTAGGTCATGTATAGGACCGCGAAAGTCAGTTTAAGGTCATGAGAAGGACCAAAGAGTCTTAAGGTTTATTTTTCATAGATCACAGAAATGGGCTATAATTGAGAATTTTGGCTAAACAAACCAAAACAAAGGTTCCTTTATGCTCAAGAGTTGAAACATATGGGAGAATTAACAAAACCTTATGGTTGCGGCTTTTGGATGTCGCGGCAGTGAAAAATAACCCTAGGGTTATCATGGCCTGAAGGTTTGAACATAGCGGTCGTTATAAATGTTTTGCATTTGTTATGGCTATGAAGAAAGAGTTCACAACCATGGCTCAGATGCACAAGCCGCCACTTTTTAAAGAGGTGGAACTCATAGTCGAGAGGTCACTGTAAACTTAATAGGTTCAAGGTTTTTTGAATTTTCATTCGTGCGAACCACTCTCTCTCTCTCTCTCTCTCATCTCTCAGGTTCTCTTGTTCCTTCTCTCTCTCTCAGTTCTCTGCTTCTTCTTCTCTCTTTCAGTTTCTCGTCTCTCTCACTCTTTCTTCTCTCTCCCAATTTCTCCTTTTACTCACCAAAATGTATATGTTGGTTTTGGTACCTATCTTATACACGATGGTAGTCATGGGACAAGCAGTAGTGGTAACGGTGGTGGAGGTGCCGCGATTGGTAGTGGTAGCAGCAGGGGTGGTGCTGTGGTTGGCAGTGATGATGAGAATGGTAGCGCGGGTACCCATTTACTGAAAGGGAAGTGACGGAGGGTATGCCGAGTGCTTTAACCAAGTTTCTTACATCCCTCTTCGCCATCGATTAACGAAACCGGGGATGAAGAGGTTCAGTCTCCCAAACGTGGTTACAGAGCGTGAGATTCTTCTTCATGGTCATGGGGAGCACCTCTCGGCTACGAATTTCCCGGTACGTTAAAACTTTCTTCAAAACTTTGTAAATTACATATTTCGATACAAAAACCATGAATGCAAACTTGTATGATTATTGAATTGATTATCTTGGATTTCTTGAATTCGATTGACTCATCTTGAGATTAAATTTGAATTGTATCAAACCGAGTTGAATTGAGTTGAGATGAAAACTTTGTTGGATTTAATTGAATTTAAAATTAAATTGAGCTTGAGTTTGAGATCGGAATGAAAATGAATTTGAAACTACGTTTGAGATTGAATTTTGATGAATTCAAATTGAATTCGAAATTGAGTTAATGAATTTGAATTGCATTTGAAATTGAGTTAATGAATTTATAAATGAAAATTAGTTGAAATTGACCTGAAGTTGAGTTCAAATCGAAGTTGAATGTTGATTTGAAGTTGAGGTTGAATTTTGAAATTGAATTTGAGGCAACGTAGTTACGACGGTTGAATTGAATATCTTGAAATTAGGTTTTGGAATTAATAATTTTTACTGGCTTGGATTAAGATCGAACTTTAGGATTGAAGTTTAATTTGAAACCAATTAAATTGAATTTTTGACTGAACCCTGATCAAATTGTGTTGAAAAATGAATCGTATTGGTTTGGTAAGAAAAATTGAGTCAAATTTGAGTTTTGAGTTTGAATTGATCATGTAAAAATTGAGTTAGGATTTGGTTTAAACGAGTTATGAGTTAAGAATTTAACACAAGTTGAAATTTGAGATTGAATTCAGGATTGAAATGGATTAGGTTTGAATTGTTCATTAAAATTTGGTTTGTTTTGGGAATGAAGTTAAATCGGACCAAAATAGGGTTTAGATTTGCATTTGAACAGTGTAGTTACCAGTGTGGGAGTAATAGTTGTCATTTGATTGGTTTAGAAAACTTTTGAATTTCCTTTTCATTGAATGTTAGATTCAAAGTGTAGTGATTGCTAGTTGTGTGATTCTGAATTCATAACTGTAAAGAATTTTTTTTGGGGGTTTATTTATTTTGGTTTAAATGTTTCAAACATATTTGAGAACTTTGGAAATTTTTATTGGGTTAATTTCGCATGCTGATGGGGAGGGTTTCTTGAAAGTCGTGGATTAACGATTAGTGCATCGGCTTCTAACTGTGTCTTTGCATGTTTCAATTATTGATCAACTTGTATGATATTGTGGATGTTCATTGTTGGTTTTTTTTTTTTTACTAATCTCTGTCTCTTTGTTTTGTTTTGTTTCAGTGGAGAATCCATATCCGTAGCTTCAGGGATTCCTCCAATGTGCTAAAGTGGTACACTGCCCTCCCACAGAGCGGTCGAGAGATTGTCGACCAAGCTAGATTTGGCTAGTTCGTTACCACGCTGGAGGAGACTAGCAACAATAGGATCCTTCTCACGGCATTGGCCGAGAGGTGGTGCGATACCCCGAACACCTTCTACCTCCCCATGTTCGAGGCGATAGTTGTGACGCCCCAACTTCTGGGCACATTGGGACATTCATAAGTAATAAAATAAGGTTACTCTAGCGATTCATTCATAGATATTCATTATAATAATACATAATTAAGTTTCGAACGCTGACCAAAAATACACAAGCATTACTGTTTCACAAAAGTGATTATAAAAATTACAAAAGAATGCTTGGAAATTGATAAGAAAGAAACAAAAAGAACATAGCTGTTCATTTATGCCTCGCCGGGATCTGGTTACTCGGTGAACTCACCCTGATCTGTGTATTCTTCTTTGTAGAGAACTCCTTTATTTTCACCTATGGCATGAAGCCATGAGCCAAAGCCCAGAAGAAAACTCTCCAAATCCACTAACCAAACTCACAACACAAAATCACCAAAAAGCATTTAATATAACACTTTAAGCATTTATATGTCAAGGAGACGGGCAAATTTAAAAGATATAAGTACATTAAGCAGGTAAGTATAAAGCAACTAATCATGCGTGAGATACAATGACAAATGCAATGCAAGTCCCCAACCCAACCATATTCCAAGAACATAAACATGAATTCCATGCCGAGAATTACAAGAGTATACTTTTGGACCACTGAACACTAAGCCATCATATAGTGCCTCATTGTGAATAATAACCGCGTCGCCTGGTTAAATACCAAAACAATTTTATTCAATCACAATGGTGTGAGATCAAAGAACTTATTGCCGTTGGCTCGGGACTTATTGTCATTACCCATATCACTGAATCATCCCACCCTTAAGACCCATGATGTCATTACTTAGTGTCAACCCAAAGTCTGAAGCATATGACTTAGAATGCTAGCGACGAACCCATTGTGCCCACAACTTACCATCATAATCATTTTCCATAAATTGGGGAATTCATTCCAAAAATATTTCACAAATACTGACACACCAGGGACACCCTAGACTTAGAATCAAAGGGGTGATAACTCTAAGATACACCCATTCCCATGATAACACAATGGTACAAACTTATACAGATGGACCCCAATATGCCTTGAGTGCAATATGATAATGCTCATGGTATTACAACATACATCTCGAAGTACAACTAACAATGGCATGGTATGCAACAAAGCATAGCAAGATGTACAACCTAACATAGCATGAGGTACAAGCTTTTAAAGCATAAGGTACAATAACTTAAAACATAGGATACAACATTCAAAAGCTTGCTCCTATTCTCATGGAAAGGTTATTTTCCATCATATAATGGTATTAAATTATTATTCACATATTTTAAATCAAATAAATCATGTAAATCATTTCAAACAACAAGCGCCTGCATCACAAAACACTTAAACACTTAACTAGCTAACTTTCAACTACTTATTTATAAATTACAGCAACCTTTTGAGGTACTTAGACTTGTACTTAGTTTTTATTTTTTGGTCACAAATTAGATAAAAATATTCTCTACAACTTTCGTGAAGAACACTTTGGCTAAATCCTAAAGCAACTAAGTGGTTTGACCTTCGCAATCGAAAACGATTCATCAGCACTTAGAAATTTATTCAAAAATGGGTCTATGTTGGTCTCGGGTTTTGGACATCAAAACGGGTCCTTTCAAGCTCAATTTTGGATATGCCTCATGAAGAGTGCTCAGGTTGGTTCTTAAGAAAATATTTAAGAAATAACTTGATTAAGAAAATGTGTTCAGTTGGTATTATAACACTCAGCAAATGTGAGTTTTCAACAAAAGCTATAGAGAGTTCAAAAATCATTTGGAGGTCCAAATAGAGGCCAATGGACCTAATATTTGGACAGGATCTAGATTTAAATGTCTTTAACATTTTTCATGAAGACCACTTTTGGAATAGGTCATTAAAACCAGAGGTTTTGGGCTACACAAAAACATATGATAGAAAATTAAATCTAGATGCTGGTGAGTAGAGAGTTTCAGAGGTGTTTGACTATTCAAATCTTAACAAAAAAGACTCAATGTTGGTGAGTAGTTAGATAAACATGTTGGCTACAACTTTCATGATGACACCTAAGCTCAATTCACATTTTAAAATATGGTTTTTGGCTCTACAATACAGACTGGCTTGAAAACGATATATTTTAATAGAAAAGCCACAACTCGAGTTTTATGCATTCAAATCAGTTCAAAACAAATTTTAGATGAAAGATAACATAAAAGTCTAAGTTTGAACATAAAGCACACACTCAGAAGACGAAACACTCATAAGATGAAAGATAACATAAAAATCTAGATCTCCTAAGACCACTTGGACTCTTCCTCCCTCCTTATTTCTTCTTCTTCTTCCTTCTCTTGGACACTCAAAGAAATTTTATAGTTTTTTCTCCCTCTCTCAACAGAAAATAAAGAGGAAAGAAGGGGCCAAGGGTGTGTTTTTATAGAGGAAAGGATAGTGGAGCCTAATAAGTGCATGTAAGACATTTTTGAATTTTTTTGAATTTCCTTTTGTTTCATGGCCTAAGGTTCTCTAATTAAGAAATTTTGAATCAGAATTTGTAGATGGGGTTTCAGCTAGGGCAGGATTGGTTGGCTCAAAATCTTAATTTAAATCTATAATTTATGATGTCCAAGTGTCAAATTTTGAATTTTTAAGAATTTGGTGTCTTAGAGGCAAAATGATAATTTTACCCTTTTATGAGATTTTTTTATTTTTAAATTAATATTTTATGATAATGAATTAATTTTAGGATGTTATGAGTTTTCTTCGAGTGTTAGGATTTTGCCTCTCGAATGTTAGGTCTCTGGAGTTTCGGATCGAATCGGGGTTCCTAACCTTTTGGCGACCTAAGATCTCATGGGTTTACCATCGCTAATACTAGGGTTTAGAATCGGATCCTCACAACAGTCACTCCCCTCGACTTTGCAATTATTACCAGGATTAGGGTAGGTGGCAACCCGATCCCGTTCGACCCCGACATTAGCTGGAGCACCGAGGCTCTTATTTTCTTCCTTGGCCAAGTGCCCCCAGCTATTGACAAGGGGAGCATCCGCTACACCTGACTGAGGACCACATTCAGAGATGTCAGCTGCTCGGAGGCCTGCCACATTGAGTGAGTGGCTTGTGCCTTTATTCTCTATATGTTCAGGATATCTCTATCCCCGAACATAGAGAATAGAGTTCACCTCCACTACCTTACAACGATGGTGGCAGTGGACAACATCAGTGTATATGACTGGGGGAGCTGCCTTGGCTACCCTCTATGGTTATATGAGTGTCGCCACCCAGACTACTGATTAGAGCACAGGCGGTTACTAGCACATCTGGGAGGTACTCCTCTGCATACCCTTATACATTGGTTTTTGATTTCCATTCTTGCATATCTTATATGTCGTACTAATGCCTTTCTTGATTTTTTATAGTTTGGGCCTACGAGTTCCTCGGCATGTGCACGCTAGTGAACTCGATGGTTGAGGAGATACCAGGGCACGTAGCCTAGTGAAAAGGACCTCGACGGCGATCGATACTTTTTAGATATGATGACTTGGTATGCCTTTTCTTTCTCTCATTGTCTTCATTTCTTTTTCTTTCATATGCATTACTTTCTGACATGATTTCTTGCTTTGCAAGTCCATTAGGATCTTTGGGTCGATGTGGAGGAGTGAGCCGACGCTGATCTGATGTGGAGCTGGGAGGTTAGTCAGACTCATGTCTTGTTAGAGGGACCATTCTACAGATAGTGGTTCACAATGAGCGCGTGGCTCGACAGTCTTTGGGGTATGACCACTTTTATATCCCGAGGGTGCCTCCAGTTGGGATGAGTTAGATCGACACTCTACATACAGGTGAGATCATCCGTGCCATGGTGGGGGTTGATGTTGCTATGTTAGTCAACGGTGAGGATCATAACTACGCAGTCTTCGCCCAATAGAGGCTCATGCCTGCTATAGGGGCTCGTGCTGCTACGCGGGGTCCTCCTTTTGCTGCCCCCGATCATGTTGGAGTGGCCTATCTTGAGCTATTCTAGATAATGGACACGTTTGTGGATGGGATTCTCCAACAGATAGAGATCTCCCATCCACCGGTGCTGAAGATGTACCTCCCTCCTGGAGCAAAGTAGGTACACTATTTCTCTCTCTTCTTTTTTACTGCTTTCCATTCTTATTCTTCTTGCCTGTACTGATGCATTCCGCTTATTATGACAGCTTCCTCAGGAGTGGGGCTGATCCGTCGGATGGACAGGACCCTCCGGTCTCATGGGATCCAGCTCCCTACCGCTCCCTGTCGCTCTCTGGGGTAGCCCCATTGCAGTACGTATTCTACCCCTTTCTCCTTTCTTTCTGTACTTTCATTTCCATCCTTATAGACCATCTTATGATGTAAACCTTCCTTGCAGTGTGACCATGGTAGAGGCCCAAGGACTTGTGATGACCGTACAATGCTGGCTATGTCTTCTGGTCGTACCTTTACTTCTGCTTCATCATCTTGAGCTCGGACTCCCATCATTGTCCACACAATCGAGAGCTCAAAGGAGGAGGAAGAGGAGGAGAATGGGTCGACAATGGGAGAGTCATTCCATAGGGGATACATGGTCCGGAGGACAAGTATGAGATGGCAATGGTCATCCCCCATCCCCTTCCTACTACTTTTCTTCCTTTTCTTTTCATGTATATGGAGGCCTGCGTGGCTATTATTTTAGCTTGGGCCTGCATGCCTGCTAATACATACTTAGTACAGCATATGTATACATTACTTTGGATGGATAAGCCTTCATGCCGTTGTTTTACATTATGATTCTTTATGGATGCTGACCGATTATCTCTTTTATATGAAAAACATATATACTCCTTACTCATGTATGATATATGGTTTGCGAGTTGGAATTGCCTTATAAGTCTATTTTATGTTGCGAGTTGCTCACAGGTTCCTGGTAAAGAATTGGGTTGGCTTATAAAATGGGGAACTGCTGTAAAAATTTTTGCAAAAAGTTAGATGCGGCCGTGAGAAAAAACCTCGCGGCGATGACATTTAAAAGTGGGCAATAGAAAGTTCGCGGCCTGAAGGAATAGAGTTCATATCCATGAAGATTGATGGTGGCTGTAACAAATGAATATGACAGCCGTGCGAAAAATGTGATGGCTGTAACAAAGCTTTTTGGCATGAAAATCAAAGTTGATTCTGTGGTCCCCCTCTTTTTGGCTTTATAAAAGGGGATCCCCTGGTCTAGCCCCACTATCTGAGATACTTTTCATCCTCTATGTCTTTCCATGGATTATTCTTTCAACAACTCCCTTTCAACATGGATAGGCGAGTTCTCCTCTGTCGAGCGCAAAAACTTCATCAACTTTGGTTTAGATGCACTATTCTCTTTAAAGACCATGAGGATCAACTGGCATCTTCTGAGAGGGGCTACCCAACTATGGGATCCAGATGTCCATATGTTCCAATTAGTATACGATGAGTTGTGCCCGATGGTGGAGGATTTCTCTGCTATTCTTTAAATCTAATCCCAGGATGGGGTCATAGTTCCTACTCCATTTTAGAGTTTCAAGGATCGGCTAATGCAGCTCTGTGGTTACTCTAAGTGTGAAGCTTCACTTATCACCCGTGATGGAGTTCTTGATGTGGCTCGGATCATTAACCGATTTCGGCACTAGGGTTCTCTTGATGATTTCTCCCTTAGGCTCCAGCGTCATTATGCCCTTTACATCTGTTTAATGGTCCATTTTCTCCTGGGATCTTTTGATAGTCGGGCTAGTTCTTCAGGTGTCGAAGTAGGTTATCAGATTCACGAGGGCCGATATCATGTTCCACTCGTCCTTGCTGAGACACTTCTCAGGCTTGATATAGGTTATCAGATTCACGAGGGCCGATATCATGTTCCACTCGTCCTTGCTGAGACACTTCTCAGGCTTGATATGGTTCGTACTGAGGGTGCTCCTTTCCTTATAGGCAGTGCTTTACTGCTACAGGTGTTCACTCTACTCCCTTTTATTTGTATTTCTCTATTTTTCCATTCTTCTCTCCTTTTTTATTTCTCTTTCACTCAGCTCTCCTTTTTCTATATTTCTCTCTATTTTTTTGACTAGCTCTCCTTTTTCTTTATTTCTCTCAAGTTTAGTTGATGGAGAAGGTAAATTTGCTGGAGAAACATGTGTATGATGATTATAGTGTGAAATCATTTGTTCCCCGTCTGGTTTGCTGTCTTCACTCCACTAAAGCTACTTGGAAGGACTTCCTGAGTTCTTTGACTAGAGAGGACATTTCATGGCAATGCCCTTGGTCGAAGATTTCTCTTATGACTGTGGCCACTAAGGATCACCCAGGGGTTCTGTTCATTGGCTTAAAGTTGCCTACCTTCTACATCCATATCGCATTCTCTGTCAGTTTTGGTACACTCAGACTAGGCCTGATGCTTTTGTGAGTCATTTATACAGTTCTCCTCACCGGGATCCTTTTTTGGGACAGTATCAATGGACTTGGTCTTCTCAACCGATGATGCTAATTGGCAACGAGTTTGATAGCGAGCTTTTTGAGGATTACAAAGCTTGGTTTGAGAAGGAGTTGGATCGCAGTGCAAAATAAGGAGGAGATGCAAAAAGAAGGAAGACTTGACTTTCCTTTGTTGTGCCCCAATATCTTGTTGTTTTCTTTTCAGTTTTTTAGGAAAAGGATGAGGAGTTGCGAGTCTCTCTTGTTTTTAGAATCAAACTGAGTCAGTAAAACTTATTAATGAAAGTTTCTCTACTTTTAGTCCGTGATGATTTTTGAAACTGTTCTTTTGATTTTTATTTTTGTAATATAACCAATCTATTTGAAAAACTTAAAGCGATCTTTTGCATTAATCAATTACTTGAAACATGATTTCAGAGGAGAGCTTTAAACAAAGGTTTGGGATGAACGTATGACAGAAGCTGCCTACGTATCCCGAAGAAGAGAATCATGCTATGACGTAGTTTGAGGCTTTGGGCTACACTCGGGTATTGACACTCTCATTTTCTTTGCATTAATTTTTGCCATGGTCGCCTTTTTAGGTTTTTAGCCTTACAAGCTGCTCTAACTTTTCCCTGGGCCGCCTTTATGATTTTCAACCCAACGAGCTTTTCTTTTAATTTTTATTTTTCTCTCAGGGATAAAATCTTTTGAGCTGATTTGTATTAATTGATGTAAAAAAGAAATTCACATTTAGGTCTATAAAGATGACGACTCCTCCTGACATTAACGTTTTGATAAGGTAAGGCCTGGCCCAATTAGGTTAGAACTTTCCTTTTAGGTCAAAGATCGGGGCTCTAATTTGTTTGAGAACCAAGTCACATTCCTTCAAATTTAGGGACTTAACCTTCTTGTTAAATGCCCGGCCTATTCTTCTCTAATATTCTTGAATGTGAAACAGTGCTCTGAGTCTCCTTTCATCGAACAAAAGAAATTCTTCTAATCTATCCCTCTGCCAATCTGATTTTGAAATGCTGCTTTTGGCTACTACCCTCAAAGACAGGATTTTCAGTTCTTTGGGTAGGACTGCTTTCATCCCATAAACCAATGCATATGGTGTCGCTTCAGTGGAGGTCCTTATTGATGTTCGATATCCCTAGAGTGCAAATTGCAGTTTCTCTGGCCAATCTCTACTTGCTTCTATTGTTTTCTGTAAAATCTTCTTCACATTCTTGTTGGCAGCTTCGACAGATCCGTTGATTTGCGGCCTATATGGGAAAGACTTTTGAGAAGTAGTTCGATACTCCTTCAGGATGTCCAAAACTTCGCCTTCGAAATGAGAGCTATTATCATAGACAATCTCATGTGGAAAATCTCATATCGGTAGATAAGATTTTCCTTGATAGACTTGGCTATTTAGGAGGCTTTTAGAACAGAGTAAGAGGCATCTTTCAACCCAATTTGTGAAATAATCGATTGGCACAAGAATAAACTGTTAGGATTGGTATACTAAAAACCATGTTTTTAATATTTAATTTTATTTTTTAATAAAATTAATTTTTTATTTTATGAGAATCTTAATGAGCAATGTATGTATATCATTTCTTTAATGTTATGCATGGGTGTTCTTTATTCTGTATAGTATTTAATCTGGTGTGTAGAGTATGGCTTACACACAAAATATCAAATTTCAGGTTCTTACAGAATATAAGTTTTACGTTCATAATTTAGATAAAAATAGACATACCATCGGTACGACTATGGCATAAAGTTTTAGTAACCTATCTTTGTTACGGGGAACAGATAATAGCGTCGTCTATTGTTCTGACTCTCTGTGCTAGTACACTTTGTGCGTATTGAATGGGATACGTTAGGATAATTAATTTTATACTGACTATATAAATTAATTGACACCCTGAGGTTATTATGAATAGTACTTATACTCTTAATCCTAAAATAATTTTTAATTTGCGTATATTTAATATTCGTTATTTTGATTCATTAGAGGGTGCGATCTTATATGAGTCTATATTTTCAGTGAGTTGGATAGCGGTATTATTTATATAGTGAATATTAATTATTGATGGAATTCACGTCCCGAATGATCAGGATTGACGATACCCCTTAAGGAAGCTTATAAGTTTTGAC
The DNA here is from genome assembly GCA_034768845.1 of Heliamphora exappendiculata. NCBI lineage: Eukaryota > Viridiplantae > Streptophyta > Magnoliopsida > Ericales > Sarraceniaceae > Heliamphora > Heliamphora exappendiculata. The sequence goes on along the minus strand of JAOTRH010452884.1, from coordinate 10,631 downwards.
GGGGCTAAACCCTACAGGTAGATTTGATTATCTGGCGGTTAAATAAGTTAAGCAGAATGGCTAAAGAATTTAAAGATGACGATTAATTTAAATTGTCAGTAATTAAATTTAATTCACGGGCATCGGGGATGTTAAAGTGGGGAAAAATATTAAGTATTTAATAATAGGAGCTCAATGCAAGATGGTCTTAAAATTTTGAGTCAGAGCGCAATTATTGTTCTTTAGTAGTGACTGTAATTTAGTGTTTTATGAAAATTGCCAAAATCGCAATTAGTTTTTCATAATTATAGATACTGCTGTAAGGTTTGTTTAATTGCAAAAACTGTTGGATACATATCTGTGATCCACTAGAAGTCTAACTCATAATTACTCCACAGGTCCTAGTGGTAGCCCTATAAATTTACAGGTAGACTGAACCATATTCATAACTTGTCTTCAAGACTAAAGTTGTCCAAGTTTTGTCGGTACGAGTCCATGATAGATTATAGCCTACATTATATTCGAGAATCGCATAAGAAAATACAGTAGAAGGTCTGATAAGAGTTTCAACTCGGAATCAAATCGTAGTTGAATATTTGCCCGGTAAAAGTTATTCTTCTAAATTAACTTTGGTTGCACGGATTTTAATTTTGATCGTTCGACGTCAAAAGTTTTATCTGGAGCCCATTTCAACGGTTTCTCGTCTAATCGAAATTCGTTTACAAAAATAATGATCTTGACAGTTTTGCCTTCAATAATTACTATCAGAGCCGTTTTATTTTTTATTTATGGTTTATCGAGGCTGGATAGTTTTAGAACTATGCTAACTTTGTTTTGTAGGTGTTTTCATTCCGATTTTATGATTATCTGTTTGTTTCATGTTTAATTGAATGTGTGTATGATGATTTAATTTTTAATCATGGGGGTTGACCGTGATAGGTTAAGTTTTTTATAGAATCGAATGTGAGCCTATGGGCCATATAATCGATGTAATAACTAATTTTATGTTTTTAGATATCTATTTGGATTATTTAAGAATAGGTTGAATATCCAAAAAACAAAAAAAAAGACGGCGGCACCGGCGGTGGTTTCAGGTTTTACGGCCCACGAATCACGGTAACTTTTTAACAATTTTAAACAGTTTTTATGGGTTTTTGTAGTATTTATGCATTAAAAATAGCAGCAAAAATAAGTTTAAAATAGCAAAAATAGCCCACCACCGGCGGCAGTTTGGCGGCGATTTTGATGTTTTTTTTGGGTCATTTTTTGGACTATTTTTTGAACAATTTTTTAGACATAAAATAGCAGTAAACATATCTTAAAACACTGTTTAGAAACTATTTAAAAATTGAGCCAAACAGTGCACCAAAACAGGCGGCAATCGGTGGCGCAGCAGCGGTAGCCTCTCAGGGCTATTTTTGGGATTTTTGGGACTATTTTTGAGGTGTTCTTCAAAGCCATCATGTAGCTGGATATTTGACCTATTTTTTCAAAAAAAAAATAGGAGCCAAAAAATCACTAGAAAAAGCCCAAACACTGCGCTGTTTGGGACGGTAGCGGCTGTTTCGAGCAGTTTTTCTAGCTAAAGCGATTTGAGAGGCAGCGCGGCGGCGGTGGTTTGTGGCCGATAGTGGTCTGGCTTTTCCCAGGATGTTTTGATAATTTTTTGATATGTTTGAAGACTATGATATGATATATGAGTATATCAAAGTGTATTAGGGAAGCCTGATGTAATCAGGGTATAGTAAACTGACAGGAACGATAATTGATACAGCTTATCTACAACAGAAGTTTGAAACTCGCAATAGTTTCTATTTGATAATAAAACTGAAAAATATACATATCGTGTTCATATATATATGAATTACGTGGAGGATATATATTTGTTTTATTTTCTCCTGTTTATTTAATTAATTCAAAAAATTCAGTTTTAATTAAAAATTTTTGTAATGAAAAATAAAATTAAGTTTTTTTTAATTAATTAATTTTAATTAATTAGAAAAACTTTAGATATTTTTTTATTACAAAATATCATGTTTAAGATGATTTTTTTATAAAATAGGATATCTTGAAAAAATGTAGATATTAATTCTGGATTTTGAATTAAATAAATAAAAAATTATTCGATCAAATAAATTATTATTTTTAAAAAAATGTAAAAAAAAAATAAAATAAATAAATGCCTTTAATCACAACCTTAGCTGAAAAGCTGAAGGAAAAACTGCGCATTTATTAAATTTTATTTGTTACACATTTAAATACGAAAAGATGGTTTGGCAAGTCAAAATCTTTATAATCGTGTCACTGAAAGATGTTTGATTCTTTCGGATCGTGTGATTTTTGAAATTAATAAATTTATTTTAACTAAACAAATTTTTATAACCCTAAAACATGTTTTAAAATTTTAAGTGGGAGAAAAAATTTATTCATAGATAAATTATGCGGTCTCCATCACCAGTTTGTAGGCGATGTAATTAATTTCTGTGTGCTGGCAGTAAGGCCTTCCTCACCATTACACAGATTAATTACGATATCACCAATACAAATCTCATTTACGAATAATTGTTAGTGTGAATTACTTCTCCCTCTGAAGGATTCATTGCGAAGCAATTGATTTGAGATTAGGTGATGGTTAACACATAGCTGTATATAATAGTATCATCTCTATCTAAGTCACTACTATTATATACTGAACCAAAATTATGTCAGCTATTTAATTTTACTGGACATGGTCAATTGCCTAGATAGTAAAATTAATAGGAATTTGCCTGTCTAGACATACGATGGATAGTAGACGTCTTTCTATCGAGGCATGCTGTTCATAGGGTACTAGGCTGCTGGCGATTTTCTTTTAAAATGATAGAGGGAACCAAATTAAAATAAATTTAAAGTATTGCTCGTCATAATTAATGGTATTTTTAATTATGTGATTTTCAAGATTAAAATAACTTTCAACCCACTCGTTTTAATACTTCAAGAAAATAAACTAACCGGACCATATTTTGTTGACTAAAAATGTAACTTGGAAATTACTTTAACTACTAAGAGTATTCCTTCAATACCAAGAAATGTGTTTATTTCTGAAAAATGTTCTTTCTTTAGGCCGAAAGGTATGAAGAAGAAAAAAGTTTAAAAACAGAATGGCAATATTTCAAAGGTAGTTAGTGGGCCAAGGACTGGTATGAAATACCCGAAACACAGACGTTTTCTCTACAACTTAACCCAGCACTGGAAAAAGTAATGTCCAGTTTATCTCAGCAAGTTAAACAATAAAGGTAACTTCTGTTCACTGGTTGTGCAAACATGTTTAGTAGTGTTATCTACCAGTACCTAGTGTGTAGATAGGAAACTACTAATTATGTCTGCAATTTATTATAGGGGTTCTAGGAACCTAAAAACCAAGTGATGAGGAAATTTACCTGCATATGGATAATAATACAAAGGTGACAGCAGTTGCAGTAGGAGATGTAACTCTCAATTTTGGTAGGAATCGTGTTTTAATATTGAGAGATTGTCTTTATGTACCTTCATTAGAAGGAACTTAGTTTTCGTTTCTAGATTGGTTAAAGACAGATATTTAGTTTATTTTAATAACTCTATGGTTATTAAGGATAATAAATGGGTTATCTGCTCTGGTACATTGGTGGATGATCTTCATGTTATTACTCTAATCTCTTCTATACAGCAACTGACTGAATTGAATAGCACATCTAATTTACGATATAAGATAAAGTTTTTTTCTTTAATGAACCAAATATTTTTTTGGCACTTATGCTTGGATCATATTAATCTAAAAAGAATAAGCAGACTGGTAGTCGATAGACCTTTGAATTTATTAGAAATATAGGCACTTCTAATATGCGAATCTTGCTTAGAGGATAAGATGACCAGAAGGCCCTTTTCAATCACAGGCTATAGAGCTAAAAAACCATTAGAGCTGGTTAATTTTGATGTGTGTGGTCCTATGACAATCCGAGCTAGAGGTGGCTTTGAGTACTTCGTCAGTTTTATTGATGATTACTCAAGGTATGGATGCATTTACCTGATGCACCATAAGTCTGAATGCTTTGAGAAATTCAAAGAATTCAAGGCGGAGGCAGAGAAGCATCTAGGTAAAAGTATCAAATCACTATGATCCGACCATAGTAGGAAATACCTCTTTAGAGAGTTTAAGGATTACCTATCATCAAAAGAAATTATATTCCAGTTGACTGCACTTGGCACTCCACAGCAGAATGGTATAGCAGAAAGAAAGAATAGGACTCTTATGGAAATAGTAAGGTTCATGATGAGTTATTCAGAATTACCCGATTCGTTTTGGGAACTCGCATTAGAGACAGCGGTTTACATTCTAAACTTGGTATCTTCTAAGTCAGTACCTTCTACTCCCACAGAATTGTGGACCGAGCGTTATCCTAGTCTGAAACACATTCGAATTTGAGGATTTTCAGCACATATGCTGAAAGGGAACGCGGGTAAGTTGAAATCGAGGACAAAAGTCTATTTCTTTATGGGGTATCCCAAGGGAGCAAAGGGTGGTCTATTTTATAATTCTAAGGATTAGAAGGCCATTGTTAGCACCAATGCCTGATTCTTGGTAGAGAATTATATTATAGACCACAGACCCAAAAGCAATATTATTATAGAAGAACTGAAAGAAAATACCAGTAGAACGAAATAAAAACCACAAGTTACTGATATCCTATTACCTCGTCGTAGTGGGAGGATTATCAGGACATGTGCAAATCATAAACAGGGTGTTGATACATAGGATTCAAATTCTGTACAGTGTGTTACTGTTAGTACACAGATACAGGTAATGTCTCGTCGTAGTGAGAGGGTTGTTCATCAACCTGATCGATATATGTTCTTAGGAGAGTCTTTTGACAAGATCCTGACAGAATTGAATACCGAACCCTATAACTATAATGAAGCACTTCAGGAAAAAAATACAGATCTTTGACAAAGGGCTATAAATTCAGATATGGAATCAATGTATTCTAATCAGGTCTAAAAACTTATAGAACCACCTGAATGAATAAAACCCATTGGAAGCAAGTGAATTTACAAGAGGGGGAGAGGAGCAGACAGAAAGGTTAAAATGTGGTGCACCGTCCTCCAGGCACGTCGAGACATATATAAATATAAATAAGGAGATATTCTAGGCATTCATTCATATTTACATACATTAGTTACTTCATCATGAAGGAGTTATGAACCTTTCAAAACTATATAAGTATTACAGTTTCACCAAGAATTTTCAACAATTAAACTAAGCACGAGAAATCTAAACATAAAAACGAAAGCAGAGGTTTCAACTCCTCAGAATGCATCAGCGAAATTCATGTGCTCTTGGAACTCACCATGTTCTTCAAACTCTTCTTCTCCCTCTTGGATGACTTCCTCCAAGAACTTCTCCTCACCTGTGGCACGAATGCCATGAGCCAAGGCCCAGTAGCAAAACACTCCAATCTTCTAACTAATCTCACGACACAAAATTCATCGCAACACATACTATATAACACCAAGTACAGTTTATAGTCAAGGAGACAGATAAATTTATGACAGGATAGCAAACAAGTAAATAAGCTTGCGTATATGATATGCACATGCCCAACCCAAAATGCACCCAGAAAAGAACAGGAATTCCATGCCGGGAATCACCAGATTAAACTTAATGGGACTTTGATCACCAAACCTATCCTTGCCTCGTTGCGAATAGTAACCACATCGTCGAGCGTTATGCCACAACTATTTTACTCAATGGAAACGGCGTGGGGGCGGCCAACAAAATAATCATCCACCCTTATTCTAGGCCATCCAAAATAATCATAAGCCATAATCCCACCTTAAGCATAAGGATTCTCATTTGGCATCAACCCAAAGTCTAAGAGAATTCAAGAAACGTTCACATTATACAAAGTACCAGGATGAGGGATTTATGACAACCGTAATTAGGCGCTCTCTGAATTACCACCGCAGTGGGGTTAGGCCAGCCGAATTAGGCTCTCTCTGACTTACCCAAAATCTAAACTTTCGAAATCATAATGCTAGCGACGAACCCATGGTGCCCAACAATATTCATAAACCATTTCTGTAACACCGGGGACGCACCTAGGGTGTACAAACCAAAATTATTTTCAACACCAAGGACGCACCCAGGGTGTATAAACCAAAATCATTTTAAAAAATGCCAATCAGGGACGCCCTAGACTCAGAACCAAGAAGAATGATCTCAACACAGCCCATCCCAACAACGGTTTGCACAGATGGACTCTAATATGCCAAGATGCAAATGGAAATACTCAATAATGTATGATATGGATCTCAAATATAACCATCTATAGCATGGCATCAACTAGCATGACAAGATTCATGGTATAACGCGCAAAGTATAAAGTACAAGTATGTGAAGCACAATTCTCAAGGTATGATTCAAATATGACAGCATGGGTTCTAAATCATCACACATTCTCTTAAAAAGCACTAATCAACTAATTCAAATAAGTCATCGTGCAAGAACTCGGGTTTCATAACAAATGGTGCTCAAACCACACTTATCAACTTTTAAGGCTAAAACCAAGTATTAAATTAAAAGGGGCGACAAAGTTTTGGGATATCTAGACTTAGAATTAAGCTATGATTTTTAGACACCATTTAGATCAAAATATATCCTACAACTCTTATGTTTAACGCCAAGACCAAATCCTAAGGCAATTGGTGAACATTTCATTCTAAGTCAAAATGGTTCAGCACCTTCTCCAGATTTTATCCAAAATTATGCTTCTGTTGCTCTCAATTTTGGGGTATCAAATGAAGTCCAAATGAGCCCATGTTTTAGTATGTTCTAGTCTAAAACGTTTCCTACAAGTTTCATGTTTAGACCTAAGGGAAGTTGTCTAAAATAAGTTATACTTTTTGACCATTTTAAAAAGTGGGTTCTGTTAGCTGCCAAAACTCAGTAGAGCCGGTTTTGGATAGAGGGCTTAAAACGGTTATGGGGTATCATCCCAAGGCTTTAAGGTCTGATTTTTTTAGCAAAATATACATCAATATGTTAGCTACAAAGTTCATGTAGAACACTTTTGTAATAGATCACTAAAAATAGGGGGCATATAAAAATATGTGACAGAATGTTCCTCGAGGATTGAAAATCAACAGAGACTTTGAAAGGGGTTTTGACCTAACAAAGCTCAATATTTTGATCTCATTTTTGGTGGATATATGGATATACATGTTATCTATAACTTTCATGTTTTGACAAAAGTTCGGATCTCATTCTAAACTAGGGTTTCCAAGTCAGTACTGTTAACTGGTCAGAAAATGACACATTTTGGTAAAATTGCAATATCTTAAGTTCTGATTATGAAAATGAGTTGAAACCAACTTTTGATGACAGATAACACAAAAATATAACTCTAGACAATAAATTCATTCTTAGATCAATTTTTTATATTGAGTTATGGTATTTTAAATCTTAGGGCATAAACATCAAAGTTCTAGAAAATTAAGCCTCTTAGGGTTTAGGTCTTTTACTTGTGTCATGTCATGTTTTTTGTTCTATTTCCTTGCATGCTTGTGTTTCAAACTTCAATATAAAGGCTCAAGCACACTTAGATGTCATAAATATCATAGATAACAACATACAACAACATCTCTTAACATTCACAAACATAACAACCCTTAAATTCCAACTACGACGCCTTTTCGGTTTGGTTTCGGTTCTCAATTTTTGGAGTGTTTAAAGGGATGGGTTGGGGGATATTTTGAGGGATATTAGATACAAAATTTAGAGATTTTACTTACATATTTAGGAGATCAAAATATAGTGGAGGATGAATTAGGACTTAGCTTTAAAACCATGGCCTCCAAAGACCCCTTTCTTGGATCCCTCATTATTCTTCTTCTTCTTTCTTCTCTCAAACCCTCAAGAACACTCAATCCACTCTTTCTCTCTCTATATGGACGAAATTTTGAAGGGGATAAGAGGTGTTTGGGCTTAGTTTAAATAGGAGGAGGATAGGGAACATATGGAAGACAAAAAGTACACAAGAAGCTTTTTTTTTCTTCATTTCAATTAATATGATTTGAGTTTGATTTGAATTGATTTGATTCTTTTGTGGGCTAAAATCAGATATGAGAAAGCTAGATGTAGCTAGGGGGCTGATTGGGGGACAAAAAATTTGATTCCCATCAATCAGGGGGTTTGCCTCGATTTGCGTGCCCATATTATGTAAGAAAATGGATTAAAAGTTAATTTGATGTATCTTTTTGATGTCTTTTCCTACTGAGACTTATTATTTTGATATGTTTATGAAAAATATAGTATTCCCAAGTATTATTATAGTTTTTATAGCAATTGATTAAATAGATGTAGTCTTTTAAGTCAAATTAAGCTATTTTGACAATATAGAATTTTTTGACTTATTTTATTGTGTATGAACTGCAATAATAATTTGTTTGCTTTTTTGACTTATAACACTATATTATTAGGTATACTACTTGTTCAACAAGTTTGGGATCATTTTAATGCCTAATTTAATACATTTCTCATCATTTAAAGCTAAAAATAAGCAAAAAGTCAGTTTGTGGACTTTTTGCCACATCCCCCAAGGTGGTCGGCCACTAAGGCAAATTTTTTTCATTTTTGATGTTATTTTGTCTCTTACTACGTAATTGTACTTAAATCCTTGATTTAGGGTATTCATATGTCAAAATTTAGATTTTTAAGGCTTTTTACTGTACTAAGGGCAAAACGGTTATTTTGCTCGTGTTCTATGGTCTCGTAGACTATCCATCACAAAAATTAGGGTTTGGGTTGGGTCTTTACATGGGTCGTTATCAACCGGGTTGTTACCATTAGGGTCTGTACCGGGTCGTTACATAAAACTTCCAAAGCTAGACTAGTTGCAAAAGGATTCACTCAGAAAGAAGGAATTGATTATCAGAAAACCTTTTCGCCGGTAGCCATAGTTAAGTCTATCCGAATTCTCTTATCCATTATCGCACATTTCGATTACAAAATATGATAAATGGATGTCAAGATAGCTTTTCTTAACGAAAGTCTTAACGAGTGTATCTATATAGTACAACCAGATGGATTCATTGCGAAGGGCAAGGAGCATATGTTGTGCAAGCTTAAGTGATCTATTTATGGACTTAAGCATGCATCGATGTCTTGGAAAACTCAGTTTGATCAAGCCATAAAATCTTATGGTTTTGATCAGAGTCTAGATGAGTCTTGTGTGTACAAGAAGCGTGACAGAAGCGTGGTGATCTTTCTAGTACTTTATGTTGACGATATCGAAAATAAAAGATGTTAGGCTTATTACAAGCAAAGTATATCGATGATATATTTACTCGTTTTAGCATACAGGATTCCAATAAAATATTTCTCCCGTTCAGGTATGAAATCACTCCATCCAAGCATCAGTGTCCTAAGATACCTGATGAGATAGAGAAGATGAAGGCGGTTCTTTATGCTTCGACAATAAGAAGCCTCATGTATGTTTTGCTTTGCACTAGACCCAACATCTACTTTACCGTTGGCATGGTTAGCAAATATCAATCTAACGCAGGGTATGAGCATTAGACTGCAATAAAGAATATAATCAAGTACGTAAAAAAGACTAAGAATTATATGTTGGTTTACCATGAAAATAGTCTAGTACTTTTGGGGTACACAAACTTAGATTTCTAGTTAGATAAGTTGGAGGAATATCAAACAGTCTGGTATTGCTAATTCCACCATGGAGGTCGAGTACGTGGCAGCTTCTGAAACAGCTAAGGAGCCCATTTGGCTCAGGAACTTCCTGTTGAATCTAGACGTGGTACCTTCAGTTCAGTCGACTATTACACTTTATTGTAATAATAACGGAGCGACTGCAAACTCGAAGAAACAAAGAGTCCACTAGAAAAGAAAGCACATTGAGCGTAAATATCACCTGATACGAGAAATTATATAGAGAGGTGATGCTACTGTGATCAAGATTGTATTAGGAGACAACCTTGCAGATTCTTTTACAAAGAGTTTACTGGCTAAGACTTTTGATAGTCATGTAGAGGGCATGAGAGTCAGATGTATGGCAGTATGGTTTTGAGTATAAGTGGAATATTGTTAGGGTTAGTATACTAAAAATCATATTTTTTGTATTTTATTTTATTTTTTTTAAATTAATTTTTTTATTTTATTAAAATTTTAATGAGCAATGTATGTATATTATTTTCTTTAATGTTATGCATGGATGTCCTTTATTCTGTATAGTTTTTAATCTGGTGTGTAGAGTACGGCTTACACACGAAAAATCAAATTTTAGGTTCTTGCAGAATATAAGTTTTATGTTTACTATTTAGATGAAAATGGACATACAATCGGTACGACTGTAATATAGAGTTTTAGTAGGCCTGTCTTGGTTACGGGGAATAGATAATAGCGTCGTCTATTGTTCTGACTCTCTGTGCTAGTACACTTTGTGTGTATTAAATGGGACACATTTGGGTAACTAATTTTATAGTTACTATATAAATTAATTCACACTATAAGGTTATTATGAATAGTGCTTATGTTCTTAATCTTGAAATAATTACTGATTTGCATATATTTAATATTCGTTGTTTTGATTCATTAGAGGGTGCGATCTTATATGGGTCTA
>JAOTRH010452873.1:0-30122 GCA_034768845.1 Heliamphora exappendiculata | reverse complement strand
TCGGGTGTTCAGAAGCTTTCTAGACCAATTTGTAATTGTGTTGATAAACAATATTCGGTTATATTCTCGGAATGAAGTGGAACACGGGAAATATTTGAAGATTCTTTGTAGATCCTGAAAAAGCACAAGTTGTATGTAAAATTCAAAAAGTGAGAGTTTTGGTTGGATCGAGTGGTGTAGCTGGGTATGTTATATCTGGAGAGGAAAAACAAGTGAACCCAATGAATATGAAAGCGGTAGTCTTTTGGAAAAGGCCTACTAGCGTGATTGAGATACGAAGCTTTTTGGGGTTAGCTGGTTTTTATCGGCGTTTTATTCGGGACTTTTTCCTGATTGCAAAACCTTTAACTCGGTTAACTCAGAAGAATATCAAGTTTGGATGGTCCGACGAGTGCGAACGAAGTTTTCAAGAGTAGAAGTCCAAACTGGTGTCAGCACATGTGCTTAACTTTCTGTCAGACAACGAGGACTTTGTTATTTATAGTAACGCGTCACACCAAATTTTGGGTTGCGTATTGATGCAACACGGGAAGGTTATCGCCTATGCGTATAGACAATTAAAATCTCATGAGAAAAATTACCCTACCCACAATCTAGAGTTAACTACAATCGTTTTCGCGCTCAAGATATGGAGACAATATTTGTACGGCGTCCCTTATGAGATCTTTATGGATCATCAGAGGTTGAAGTATATTTTCACCCAGAAAGAGCTAAACTTGAGGTAAAGGAGATGAATGGAGTTAATTAAGGATTTGAATGCACGATTCACTATCATCCGGGGAAGGCTAACGTCGTAGCAGTTGCCCTAAGTCAAAAACCATTGGAAAAAAATAGCGCATCTACGAGCAGTACGAGCTGGTACATTTTTTGAAATGCGAATGCTTAGAACCCATCCCTACCATAGGAAAGAATGGAGGCCTATTAGCAACTCTAAGCGTAAGACTAACTTTTTTTTAGATCAAATTCAAGCAGCTCAATTGGCAGATAATCAAGTGGTTAAGATAAGAACGAAAACAACGGCAAAAGAAAAGATATAATTTGAAATTTGAAATGACATATTGTGGTTCGGTTACAGATAGATGTGCCCAATAATGGGGAGCTAAGGAGGTAAGTCTTAGACGAAGCGCATAACTCAACATACACCATGCACCCGAAAAGTATGAAGTTGTATAGAGACTTAAAGAAAATATATTGGTGAAGTAAGATGAAGAAGGATGTAGAGAATTTCGTAACAAGATATTTAGTATGCCAGCAAGTTAAGATTGAACACCAGAAGCTGACATGATTATTACAACCGTTACCAGTACCCGAGTAGAGGTGGGAACATAAAACTATGAATTTCGTAACCGGACTCCCTCGAACACCAAAGGGGAGTGATGCTATTCAAATAATTGTGGGTAGGTTGACGAAGTCAGCTCACTACCTACCAATAAAGATGACGTATTCTGCAGATCGGTTTGCACGGCTTCATATCGATGAGATCGTTGGGCTACACGAAGTACCAGTTTCTATAGTATCGTACAGAAACCCGCAATTTACATCCTAGTTTTGGCCAAGCTTACAAGAACCATTGGGGACTACTTTAAAGTTTAGAACAGCTTTCCATCTATAGACTGACGGTCAATCGGAGAGAACAATTTAGACCTTTGAAGATATGCTTAGAGCATGCGTTCTAGACTTTACTGGAAGTTGGGAGGAACATTTATCGTTGATTGAGTTCGCATATAATAATAGTTTTCAGTCAACTATAGGGATGGCCCCTTACGAAGCATTGTACTGTAGGAAATGTTGAAATCTAATTTGTTTGAAAGAAGTATGAGAGAGGAAGTTGTTTGGACCCGAGATAGTTCAAATTACCACTAATAAGATTAAGTTGATCTGAGAGAGAATGAAGAGAGTTGTGCAGATAAGCAGAGATGTGACTTGGAGTTTGCAGTGGGAGACCGTGTGTTCTTAAAGATACCACCATGGAATGGTACGATTAATCCAAAAGAGTTTTGCCCGCTAAGGGTGTGTCTGTATGTCCTAGAAAGGTATTGTGCGAAGTTCAGTAAGGGTGAGGGTTGGTCTTCAAATGCATTGAGTTATATTTCCTTTTAAGGGTAAGTGTTAGCCTTTAATGGCATTTTGACTTGTTGTATAGAGTAGTTTGAACTGTGACTTTGGCTTTAAACCCTTATTATGAGAAATATCCACATCTCTTCGAGCAAAGTTTAACAAATTTCAAAGATGAAATTTCTTAAAGGATGGTAGATTGTAATAACCCAAACTCAAAGATATGAATAGAAAAAAAAGAACATCTCAAAAGAAATGAAATCTCGAACCTAATTTCAGTAAGAAGAATCGGCCCGACCGTTTAACCTTTCGAGCCCGAGACCCAAAACAGAGTGGGAATACACAAACATGTATTAAAACCCTAATGTTGAGGATTTGTAGCTCCGTATAGAACTTGTCATTACCTAGCAGGCCTTAAGTGGTTCAGGACTAGGGTAATAGGCATGAGTCTATAGTTGTTACCTTTGTCTGTGTGGTAGAGTTGGCACATAGGATTTCATTTATCTCTTTCTCCTCAGTTGTGTGGCCCGAGTGGAGCATGTTGTTTTATTACAGCTTTTCTTTAATAGTGGCATGATATATGTTAGGATGATATGCATAGTTTGAAGGATGAAAAACTTGTAATTTTGGAAGGAAAACCTTTTTTTTGACTCCTATGGTTGAGTCTGTATGCTTACGATTGCATAGCCTGCTTTACAGTTTTACTGTCTATTTTCTATTAGGCTTCGGCTCACGAAGTGGAATTTTTGCTGTAAAACCTTTTTTAGGTGGGTATGTGGAGTTGACCTAGATTTCTGTGGTGGCAGAAGACTAGCTGTAGTTTTCCTATTTTCACATATACTTTTACATGTGTTGCCTATTTCAAAAGGCGAGTTTTGTACCCCTTGAGGCGATATACTTATTCATGTATGGGATTGCATGTTTACTATTTATGAGAGTTGAACTGTAGGGATTTTTTTATCCAAATGTTACAGATTTTTGAGTTAATGGTTTTCCAACTGCAAAATCTTATTTTCTTAAACGGTGTTTTGGTGGGCTTTCGTGTGACCTTAGTGTTTGAGACATGACAACTTGGTATCAGAGCTCTGGGTTCGAATACCTAAGAGCCATCAGAAAGAGGGTACATCACCTTGTGAGGATATATGTGTGCTTGATTGCATGTGTTAAAGAATTTTCCTAACATAAGCATGATAGCTTATTTAGCATGATGGTTGTGTATATGTGGGCATGGAGGTTGGACCTTAGGATTGATTAGTCTTGTCTTCGAGTGTTTGGATTAACAAAGTTCGGAGCGAAGTTAGAGACGCGTTTTGCGGATGTGATTTCTAGCTCGGAATCTAAGTAAGTTATCCAGATGGACGAGTCTTTCTTGTTAGTTCTCCTCGGTATGTGAGATATGTTGACATGATCTAAGTGGCTGTGTTAACATGCTTATATGTGTTATGTCTTCTACGTTAGCAATAACATGTTGTATAGATACTTATCCTATTATGTTGCTTTTGTATAGAATTATGTTCACGCGGGGAGGACGAGGCCGTAGCCATGATTCTGGCCGAAGGGAGTTTTAGTCCTGGATATTGGGGAAGCTAATGCACCCCAAGGACCTATTGACGGAGACTTGATGCATGAGACGGTAGGCTCCACTCGGTAGCTGGCTGAGGCCTCTAGGGAGAGAGAGAGCGTACCTGAGCTGAGGGCGACGATTGCGATGCGTGAGTTTCACTGTCTGGACTCTCCTACCTTTTCTGGGGATCCCAGCCCCACTGTAGCCACGGAATGGCTAGAGCTTGTTACCAGAATCGTTGATACTCTTCAGATTAAGGAGGATGATCTGTGGGTTTCATTTGCTACTTTCCTGCTGAGGGGGAGTGCTCACATATGGTGGAAGTTCACCAAGACCACAGTGGGGGCACTTGGGAGGCATTCACGAAGGTATTTCTACAGAAATACTTTCCAGCAACTCTGAGGGATCGCTACAGATAGGACTTCCTTTTTCTAACTCAGGGGACGATAACAGCAGTTGAGTATGAGGCTGAGTTTACTAGCCTATCTCGATTTGCAGAGGAGATTGTGCTTACTGATGAGTTCCGTGCGAAGCGGTTCGAGAGGGGTTTGAGGCCCGCTATCCGAGACAAAGTGGCAGCATTCAGGATGCAGGTCTTTATAGAGTTAGGGGAGACCGCCATGAAGATGGAGGACACTCTGAACGAGATGCGCAGAGATAGGGACAGTAGGGGTCAGCCCGGTTGGGGACGCACACAGGATCGGGGATGCAAGGACAAGTGTCAGCGGACATCTGGTTCGAGTTCTTATCCAGTGGGGTCTATCAGCCACAGTCTTCTGCATCTACGCCTCCTGTAGCTTTAATGGGAAGGTCGGAGTAGAGGGAGCTTCTTTGTCATAGATGCCAATGGCCAGGGCATTGTGCGGTAGAATGCCAGAGTCCAGCACCTGTTCAGGTATATCGCAGTCGTAGGCGTAGGGGAGGGAGCCAGCGGTATGTTTTGAGTACCGCCAGTCAGGGCACATCTTGAGGAACTGCCCCAGAGGAGGGAGCACGCGGAGTACAGCTGGAACACCTATCACTCCATCTGCCCAGGGACACCAGCCATCTAGGTTTGCAGAAGGGGGCGCATCAGTGCCGTAAGGCAGACATTCTATAGTTCAGGGCCATAGTTGACAAGCTAGAGCATATGTTCTTCCATCTCCCCGTTCATCCAGAGCACCGGTCATACCCGATGCTGCTGCTACCACCACCATGATCAGAGATACTCTTCTAGTCTATAGATCATGGGCTAGTGTTCTTATCGACATGAGAGCATCGCATTCGTTTATATCTTCTGCTTTTGCATCTGTATTGGGGTTGAAAATAGACTTCCTGGGTAGTGTTTTGAGCGCGGAAACCCCAGTCAGTGGGAGTGTGATGTTGAGCCTTGTTTGTAGATCTTGTGTGTTGGAGGTCGTCGGTCGTTGTTTAAAGTTTGACTTTATTATTCTAGATATGACCGCGTTTGATGTCATTCTAGGGATGGATTAGCTGACTACTTATCATGCATTTATCGATTACGATCGACGGAGGGTAACGATTTGTACACCAGCGGGAGATTATTTTTTCTTTGTGGGTGACCGGGATGAGGGTTTGATGTCTATGCCCAGCGTTGTGTGGAACCAGGGAAACCTGGGTTTCTTCTTTTCAGCCCTTATGTTGGATGAGGTAGTTGGGATTCGAGGAGAGTTACCTCCAGTGGTTTGCGACTACTCAAATGTCTTTCCTGACAATCTGTTTAAGTTGCCACCGAGCCGTGAGGTAAAGTTCTCTATTGACCTAGCTCCCAGAGTTGCTCCCATATCTATACCTTCTTATCGTTTTGCACCCGCTGAGTTGCATGAACTCAAGGTACAGCTTTAGGAGTTGCTAGACAGGGGGTTTATATGCCCAAGTACTTAGCCATGGAGAGCTCTTGCTCTTTTTGCTAAGAAGAAGGATGGATCCTTATGATTGTGTATCAATTACCGGAAGCTGAATCAGGTGACAGTGAAGAATAAGTATCCAATGCCGAGGATAGATGATTTGTTTGATTAGCTGAAGGGGTCGAGCTACTTTTCGAAGATTGACTTGAGATCAAGATACCACCAATTGAGGATTAGGGATGAGGACATAGTGAAGACCGCCTTCCAGACTCGCTATGGCCACTACGAGTTTCTGGTTATGCCGTTCGGTCTAACGAACGCTCCTGCCACGTTCATGAGTTTGATGAACCGGATCTTCCATCCTTATCTGTACAGTTTTGTAGTGGTGTTTGTGGATGATATACTTATATATTCACCCATGAGGGAGGCGTATGAGGATCACCTGCGGATCGTGCTACAAACTTTGAGAGAGCATCACTTGTATGCAAAGTTCGACAAGTGCGAGTTCTGGATGTTTGAGATGGGGTTTCTTAGACACGTAGTATCGACAGACGGAGTAGTTGTAGATTCGTCGAAGACTGATGCTATGACAGGTTGGGAGCGACCGAAGAGCGTCTTTGAGATTTGTAGTTTTTTAGGTTTGGAAGGTTACTATCGGCGGTTCGTGAAGGATTTTGCGAGACTTGCTACACCGATGACGTGTCTGACATGAAAGGGAGTTGTGTTTGTTTGGAGTGAGTCATGTGAGTCGGCGTTCCAGGAATTGAAGACGAGGTTGACTAGCGCGCCAGTGTTGATTATTCCAGAGCGAGAATTGGGGTATATAGTGTACTGCGATGCATCACACGACGGTTTGGGATGTGTTCTGATGTAGGGAGGTAAGGTTGTGGCCTACGGTTCTCGGCAGTTGAAGACGCACGAGAAGAACTACCGACACACGATCTAGAGTTGGCAGCCGTGGTATTTGCCTTGAAGACATGGCGTCACTATCTTTATGGTGAGCATTTCGAGGTTTTCTCCGATCACAAGAGTCTAAATTACGAACTTGCGCCAACGATGATGGATGGAGTTGTTAGAGAATTATGATTTTGACTTGCAGTATTACCTTGGGAAGGCCAATGTTGTGGCAGACGCTCTCAGTAGGAGATCTCACAGGTCGTTAGCTTCTGTAGCTATACGCGAATGGGATATACTTGAAGAGATTGGGAAGTTTGATTTGTGTCTCAGGGAGACAGCAACGGGTGCCACTTTGTCCTCTATAGTTGCTCGACCAGCGTTGATAGCACGTGTGCTAAAGGTCCAACAGACGGGCCAGGAGGCTCAGATGATATGGGATTGTGTTGCTAGTGGAGAGGATACAGCGGGATGGATTGTGAGTCTAGATCAGAGTCTGAGGTTGGCTGGGAGGTTGTTTGTGCCAGAGTCATGTCGCGCAGATATACTACGTGAGTGTCATCATTCTCGCCTTGTAGTGCATCTTGGAGGCACGAAGATGTATCATGACCTACATCGTCAGTTCTGTTGGACGGAAACGAAAAGAGACGTGATCCACTTTTTTCTCAGTGCTTTACATATCAGAAGGTGAAGACGGAACACCAGAGACCGGTAGGACTGCTACAGTAGTTACCGATATTAGAGTGGAAGTGGGAGAATGTCACAATGGACTTTGTGTCAGGATTTCCTCGATCACCTAGGGGACATAACGTCGTATGGGTTATGGTTGATAGGTTGACGAAGTCTACACACTTTCTCCCCATCCGTGTGAAGGACTCGGTGGACCGACTGAGTAGATTGTATGTTAGAGAGATAGTCCGGTTGCATGGAGTGCCAATGTCTATTGGTTTTGGTTGAGACCTGCATTTCACATCGCCCTTTTGGAAGAGTCTTTAGGAGGCTTTAGGGACGAACTTGATGTTTAGTACTACTTTTCACCACCAGACGGATGGTCAATTTGAGAGGACTATGTAGATTTTAGAGGATATGCTGAGAGCTAGTGTCCTTAATTTTAGAAGTTCTTGGGAGGACCATTTACCGTTGGCAGAGTTTGCATACAACAACAGCTATCAGTCCAGTATTGGGATGGCACCGTATGAGGCTTTATATGGTAGATCGTGTAGATCGCCCGTATGTTGGACAGATGTGGGAGAGACCACAGTCTTGGGACCCGACTTGGTGCGGGAGACGATAGAGAAGGTTATCGTGACTCACCAATGCCTTATGACAGCTTAGAGTCGTCAAAAGAGTTATGCAGATCAGAGGAGGCAACCTTTAGAGTTTGCAGTGGGGGATCATGTGTTCCTGAAGGTCTCGCAACGTAGAGGTTTGAGGAGGTTTGGTCGTAGCGTGAAGCTATCACCGCGCTTCATTGGACCGTTTGAGATCCTCGACAGGGTTGGACAGCTCGCATATCGTTTCGCTTTGCCACATCAGTTAACAGCACAATGTGCTCCACATTTTTATGCTTCGGAGATACGAGCCTGATCCTTCACATGTGTTAGATTGGGCTGAACTGCGAGTTGATGAGAATGCCACTTATGAAGAGCGGCAAGTGAAGATTCCAGATACAAAGGAGCAGGTGTTACGGGGGAGGACAATTTCTTATGTCAAGGTCCTATGGCTTCGTCACGGGGTTGAAGAAGTGATATAGGAGCTGGAGTCTGGGATGCGTGCTAAATACCCAGACCTGTTTACCTCATGACCTTGTTGCCAATTTTGGGGGCATAGTTTGAACGATGGAAAACTTGTAGTTTTGGAAGGAAAACCTTTTTTTGACTCATGTGGTTGAGTCTTTATGCTTATGATTGCATAACCTGCTTTATAACTTTACTGTCTATTTTCTATTGGGTTTCGGCTCACGATGTGGGGTTTTTGCTGTAAAAACCTTTTCAGGTGGGCATGTGGAGTTAACCTAGATTCCTGTGATGGCGGAAGACTAGCTATAGTTTTCCTGTTTTCACATGTACTTTTACATGTGATGCCTATTTCAGAGGGTGAGTTTTGTACGCCTAGAGGCGATATACTTATTCATGTATGGGATTGCATGTTTACTGTTTATAATAGTTAAACTGTGGGGATCTTTTATCCAAATGTTACAGATGTTTGAGTTGATGATTTTCTAACTAAAAATCTTATTTTCTTAAACAGTGTTTTAGTGGGCTTTCGCGTGACCCTAGTGTTTGGGACGTGACAAGTTAAGGGACCAAAAGCTGGTGTGAAGAAGCCAAGAGACAAGTGCTATCACTGTAATCAATTTGGGCATTAGAAAAGCAATGTCTGAATTTTCTCAGTAAGCAGAACAAACTAGATAGTTTCTGTTCACTAGTAGTTAAAACATATTTAGCAGTGTTATCTACCCGTACCTAGTGTGTAGATACGGGAGTCACAAAATTATGTCCGCAATTTTTTGCCGGGGTTCTAGGAAACTAAGCAGCTCAGTGTTGGAAAAATTATCTACATATAGACAATAATATCATGGTGAAAGCAGTTACAATAGGAGATGTCACTATCAGTTTTAGTAGAGATAGGATTTTACTTCTAAAAAATTGTCTTTATGTACCTTCAATTAGAAAAAAATTAATTTTATTTTCTAATTTAATAAAGGACAAATATTCTATTCATTTTAAAGACTCTGTAGTTATTAAGAAAAATAAATATTTTATTTATTTTAGTACATTAGTGGATGATCTCTATGTTATGTCTCTTATCTCTCCTACACTACAACTAATTGAATTGAATAACACATCTAATTTATCATATAAGAGAAAGTTTTATTATTTAATGAATCAAACGTTTCTTTAGCACTTATACTTAGGTCATATTAATCTAAAAAGGATAAATAGACTGGTAGAAGATGGACCTTTGAGTTCATTAAAAGTGGAGGTACTTCAAATATGTGGATCCTACTTAGAGGATAAAATGATCAAGAGATCCTTTTCGGCCAAAGGTTATAGAGTTAAAGAACCGTTGGAACTGGTTCATTCTTATATGTGTAGTTCTATGAAAATCCAGGTTAGAGGTGGCTTTGAGTACTTCGTCAATTTTATTGATAACTACACAAGGTGTAGATACATTTACCTGATACACCATAAGTCAAATACTTTGATAAATTCAAAGAATTTAAGCCAGAGGCGGAGAAGCATCTGGGTAAAAGTATAAAATCACTACGATCCGACCAAGGTAGGGAGTACCTCTTTGAAGAGTTTAGGGACTACTTGTCGTTACAAGAAATTATATCCCAATTGACTGCACTGGGTATTCCGCAGTAGAACGGTGTAACAGAAAGAATGAATAAGACTCTTATGAAGATGGTAAGGTCAATGATGAGTTATTCAGGATTACCCGATTCGTTTTAGGGACTCACATTAGAGACATCGGCTTTTATTCTGAACTTTGTACCTTCTATGTTAGTACTTTTCACTCCCACAGAATTGTGGACCGGTTGCAAGCCTAGTCTGAGACATATTCAAATTTAGGGATATCCAGCACATGTGCTGATTCCACACAGGTAAGTTGAAACTAAGGACAAAAATCTGTTTATTTGTCGGGTATCCCAAGGGTACAAAGGGTGATTTATTTTATAATCCTAAGGATCAGAAAATCATTGTTAGCACCAATGCCCGATTCTTGGAAGAGAATTATATTATGGACTATATGCCCAAAAGTAATATTGTTCTAGAAGAATTAAGAGAAAATACCAATAGAATGAAAAATCATGTCATCCACATACACTTCAACCTTCTTATGTATCATGTCATGTAGTAGAGTAGTGGCAGCCCTCTGATAGGTTCCCCTTGCATTCTTCAAACCAAATGGTATCACACGATAATAATAACTGCCCCAGGGTGTAGTGAACGTCATCTTTTCTCTATCCTCAGGGTCCATCAAAATTTGATTATACCCGGAGAAGTTATCCATGAATGACAATAAGGCATGTCATGTCGTACTGTCTACCAAAATATCAATGTGTGGCAATGGAAAGTCATTCTTTGGGCTGGCCTTGTTAAGATCTCAGAAATCTACGAAGACTCGGATGCTATCGTCCTTCTTTAAAATTGGCACAATATTGGCTACCCACTTTGGATACTCGGTTACCATCAAGAACCGAGCATTGATTTGTTTGGTAACTTCTTCTTTGATCTTCATATCCCATTCTGGTCGAATCTGTCTCAACTTTTGCTTGATCGGCTTAGCAACATGGTACAAGGGGATATGGTGTTGGACAATGTCGGGATCAATTCTGGGCATATTCTCATAAGACCATGTAAATACATATTTGAATTCTTTTAATAAAGTTATTAATTGTTCACGTCAACTAAAGATAAAGAAGAACCAATTTGTACATTTTGCAGGTTAGTTTCGTTACCCAGATTTATTGACAAAGTTTCTTCAATTATTGGTTGGGCGCGCATTTTTTTTCTCTTTTTATTAAAAGTTTTATTTCTTTGGGGATATCTCCGTCGAATTCAAAATCATCAAAAAGCGTAAGAAATAAATCAAACAAAGTAGAGTAACTAGAAATCTCATTTATTTCATTGAAGAAAGAGAGGATTATAAGCTCAAAGGCAAAAGCAGGGGGAGGTGTACAAGCAGACGTGCCATCAACCACAAACTTTGACTTTGACCCAGACTCAGGACAGACAACATGCATATTACAGGACTCTAAAGTCTAGTTCTTCACTTTCCTTACAGCTGCATCTACAATGACCTGGTGCAGTCAGTTGGTGCGCTGAAGCCTATCATGAAGCAGTCTTGGTCAATTATGTGCAGCTGAGCTATCTTTTCATTGAACAACACTCCCATGTCGATACCATTAAGCTTTTCTGCCCAATCCTCATCTTAGATCTTCTTTTATTTCTCTTCTCCTTTCATTGTTTCATCTTCTTTCGTATCGGATAATTGATGACCAAAGAAGATTTCCAGCCCTGGTAGCTTTTGGTTAGTCTCTTCATCAATCCATGGCTCTGGAAAACCACAATACGAGAAATCTTCTCCTTCTTTAACAAAGTACCCATTGAGCATTTTTGAGTGTTTAGCATACCATCCCCTTTCAGGCCCTTTCGAATCTTCTTTCATCGATTTATACCCAAGACCAAAACGGCACAAAACTGGCAATACCTGGATAGGTTCCAAAATACCCTGTTGTTTGTGACTTAACCCCATTCTTGAGAAGTAAGACATTTACCTCATCATTATTACCGCTCGCGGGTTGATGTAGTTCTCTTCTTCATTCAACAGCATCTGCACGACTTGAGTTTCATCGAATGGGAACCCACTTAACGACACATCTCCTTCGCCATGCTGAACCACCAAGAGGGTCAAGCCCTCTCCTTTCGGGGATTGAATACTATCTTCGCCATGGATGGTCAGCACTGCCCCATTCTTTATCAACTTCAGCTTTTGGTGGAGGATAGATGGTATCGCCTGGACGTTCGAGTCATGCAGCCATGGCCTGCTTAGCAACAAATTGAAGGAAGCTGGCACATCTAATACTTGGAATTCAACTAACATCTCCAAAGGCCCTACTGATGCTACAAATGATACCAGACCTAGCACTTCCCTCCTTATATTATCGTAAGCCTGGACTCCTTGACTACAGGGCGTGAACTGGTCCAGCGTCATCCCCAAGCAAACTGTAGTCTAGAGTGGAAAAACGTTCAAGGCTGAACCATTGTCGATGAGCGTTATCGGGACCCACTTTTCTAAACACTTGACTGTAATGTGCAAAGGCTTATTATGATTCTTCCCTTCTAATGGTAAATCTTTCTTCGAAAAAGAAATCGCTTTTTACTCTGCAGCTGGCATTATTAATCCAAGTAACTGTTCAGGGGTTGCATCTATCGATACATTGGCTTTGTTCAGAACTTTCAACACGGCTTGCAGTGCCGATGCGAAGCCATCAGCAAGCCCCATATGCTAATGTTGGCCTGTATCTTCTTCAGCTGCTTTAGTACAGCGTCATCCACTTCTTCTTGTTCCTTCTCTTTTTCTTTTATGCTTGGTTACCCTTTTTTCAACTAAGCCGGCTTGAAATGCCGTCCACTTCTTGTTAGATGTTTTATGCCTTCCTCGGGATTCCACAATCCTGGCATCGCACTTTCAGCCTGTCTTACCTCGTCTACACACAGCGAGCTTTTAAATGCCCATGGATCATTTAAGTTAGCGCATACCGTTCTTCCTCTTCTCTCCTCTTCATCCTTAATGGCCCAGTGTTGTTGACCTCTTCCTATATATCCTCTTCAATAAAGCCCACCTACTGTTCCCGAGTGCCCCAGAAGTCAGTCCATTCAACCCCATTTGATTTCAGCACAATCCTCACTAACCAATAAGATTTCATATCATCAACATATACCTCCTCCTCAAAAAGTTGAGGAAGGGTAATGCCGTCGAGCATATGACCAAATCCATATGGTCGTGCCGGGTAGTCCAATGGCCGGTCATTTTCCTCATTACACTCTTCTTCTTGTTGGTTGGCCTGGATTGTCATTTGGTACTCTTTCCAAGCATTATCATTCTATTCTTCCATCATATCCTAGCCATTTCCAGCCATAATCAGTGAACAGGTTGTTTGATCCTCAATAACTGAAATATGTATGCATAACAGATGCACTAAACCGATGTACTGTCTCGAATCCTCTGACTATCCCAAAAACATGCAGTTTACCCCAGCTTATTTAGCATAGTTTGGCAAAGGGTTGGTCGTGCCATTTAGCACTAGAGTAGCAGATGGTGGAGGAATTACTTTGTTATCGATGAGATCCTAGATCTCATGACACAACCTCATACACTTATCAGTCAAATGCCCATGACCATTGTGGTAAGCGCAGTACTGACTGCTGAGGGCTGTGGATAATGAAATGTTGAGGGGAGTCCAAGATCCTAGATCTCATGACAAGCATGGGGTCCAACATCTTGATAAGCCCTTTCTCGATAAATCGATTCAGGACTGTGCATAATGAAATGTTGAGGGGAGTGAAGACTCTCCCTGGCCTTTGTTGTAGCTACTGACTGTTGTTTGACTGTTGGGTATTGTTTGATTGTTGGGCAGAGGATGAAGGGTTTAAAAGGTTAACCTCATTCGAGCGAGAAACACGGTTAGCAGAAACAGACTGATTTTGGTTGTTAGCAGGGAAGGTCCTTTTTGTTTTCTGACTAGGCTCAGCTTTCTCGATGTCTCCAAACTGAATGGCATCCTCAATCTGTACTCCAGTGTCAAATAGCTGCTCAAAGGTACAGAGCGACTGTGTGATAAGGTAACGCTTCAGAGGGGACTACAAATTTTTCACCACGATTCTTACATATTCTTTCCCAATAGGTCGGTTCATCATCTTGGCTGCCTTCCCTCTCCACCAAGTCAAAAAATTCACAAATAATTCCCAATTTTCCTGAAAAGTCATTTCTAGCTCGCTGTTAGTCACATCTAGCTGAATGTTGTAACTGTATTGACTGATGAAAGCAATGGCTTTATCTTCCCAAGTTCTAGTCTTAGCCATCTCTAGGGAGAGAAACCACCTTTGTGCTGCCCGAGAAAGTGATCAGTAAAACAATTAGGCCTTAAGCTGATCGTCAATTCCCATGGGGGAAAGAGTGCCAACATACACCCTTAAATGGATCCGGGGATCTTCGGTGTAATCGAACTTTTTCATTTCTAGCATCTTAAATTTTTTGGGCATTTTAGCATCTGGGAATAAACACAAATCGTGTACATCCAACATGTATTCTTCCACTCCCTTTGCCTTTCTCAAGACCTTCTCCATACGATTAATTTTCTCTTCCAGTGAGGACTCCCTAGACTGGGCTGTAATTTCTTCCTCCACCACCATCAGGGGAGGAACCCGAGGTGGCACAGCGACTTGTGGTGCATCCTATCCCTGGTTATCATCCCAAAAGTCTTCACAGTTCTCATTTGTGTCATCCGGCTGTCTATTTACCCCAGGCAGATGGGTTTATTATTCCATAGCTCTTTGTATCTCAGTGATCGCCCTCATCAAGGCTGTCAAATTAACTTCATTCTCTGCCATTTTCGATGACTCATTTAGCTGTTCATATATTCTGTAGAGTCTGCCTGACCCTAATCTCGCCTAGACACGTGTTAACTGTAATCTTCCCGACTCAATGATCTAAACCTAAAGAAAAGCTGGATCCCAAAAGCAAAATAACCAGTATCAAACACTTCTCTAAACGAAACTCTGACAATAGGTAGCAAATATCCCAGATACCCAAAACGGCAAGCAGATAACCACTGAAACTGAAGCAATACCCCTGTCGGGCCTATACGGGCAGCATAACAATAGAACATCCGAAAACCCGGGGTAAAGGTTAAGGAGAAGCTTAACCAAATTCTAGATGGGAGGTTTATCTAAACAGAGAAACGGGCAGCACTCCGGCAAGGCAACAGAACTAGGCCGAAGGTATCGATTTGATCTAGAGTTCTAGGGCAAAACGAGCAGCATAACGGTAGGGAAACAGAACTAGCTCATATGAGTCTAACAATGGTAAGCATGTTATGGTTAGTACACTGAAAATCATATTTTTAGTATTTAATTTTATTTTAATAAAATTAATTTCCTATTTTATGAGAATCTTTAAAAGTAATGTATGTTTATCATTTCTTTAATGTTATGCATGAATGTCCAATATTCTATATGATATTTAATCTGGTGTGTAGAGTACAATTTGCACACAGAATATTAGATTTTAGGTTATTGCATGATGTAAGCTTTATGTTCACAGTTTAGATGAAAATGGACATACCATTGGTACGACTGTAGTATAGAGTTTTAGTGGGTCTATCTTAGTTACGGGAAACATATAATAGCGGCGTCTATTG
This sequence comes from Heliamphora exappendiculata, assembly GCA_034768845.1. Classification (NCBI taxonomy): domain Eukaryota; kingdom Viridiplantae; phylum Streptophyta; class Magnoliopsida; order Ericales; family Sarraceniaceae; genus Heliamphora; species Heliamphora exappendiculata. The sequence goes on along the minus strand of JAOTRH010452873.1, from coordinate 14,830 downwards.
TTCCGACTCTCTATGATAGTACACTTTGTGTGTATTGAACGAGATATTTGGAGTAATTAATTTTATACTGACTATATAAATTAATTCGCACCCAAAGATTATTATGAATAGTGCATATCCTCTTAATCCTAAAATAATTATTGATTTGTATATATTTAATATTCGTTATTTTTATTCATTATTGGGTGTGATCTTATATGGGTCATATTCCCAGTAACTTAGTTAGTGGTATTATTTATATAGCAAATATTAATTATTGATGGAATTCACGTTCTGAAATATCAAAATTAACGATACCCCCTTAAGGAAGCTTATAAGTTTTAACCCTACCAAACTCAACAAGTGGATTTGATTATCCAGCGGTCAAATAAGTTAAGCGGAAAGATTTAAGGAATATCAAGATGCCGATTAAATTAAATTGTCAATAATTAAATTTAATTGGCGAGTATCGGGAATCTTAACGTGGGGAGAAATGATAAATATTTAATAACAGGAGCTTAATGCTATATGGTCTTGAGATCATGGCTCAGAGTGCAATTATAGTTATTTAGTGGTGTGAACTGCAATTCAGTGTTTTATAAAAATTATAGAAGCCGCTGCTGGTTTTTCATAATTTCAGAAACCGCTATGAGGTTTGCTTAATTACAGAAATCGCTGATACGTGTCTATATTCCACTGGAAGTTTTATTCATAATTACTCCTCAGGTCCCTGCCGTAGCCCTATATATATACGGGTAGGCTGAACCAGTTTTATAACTTGTCTTCTAAGACTAAATCTGTCCTGGTTCTATCGGTATGAGTTTTCGAAAGATTATATCCCACATTATATCTGAGAATTGCATAAGGGAATACAGTAGCAGATCTGACAGTAGCTTCAACATGAATTCAAATCGTAGTTGAAGATTCGACCGATAAAAAAGTATTCTTCTAAATTAACTTCGGATGCACGGGTTTTATTTTGATCATTTGTCATCAAAATTTTTTATCTAGAACCCGTTTTGGTGTTTACCCGTCCAGTTAATTTTTTTTAGATAATCGTTTGCAAAAATAAAAATCTTAACAATTTTGCCTCCAACAATTTGTATCAGAGCCATTTTATTTTTTATTTTTGGTTATCGGGGCCGGGTAATTTTAGAACTGTTGCTAACTTTATTTTGTAGGCGTTCTAATCAAGATTTTATGATCGTCATTTATTTTTCATGTTTGATTGAATAGTGTGAATGATTATTATTTTTTAATCATGGGGGTTGACCGTGATAGATTGAATGCTAACCTTTGGAATATAGGATCGATGTTATAGCTAATTTTATGAAAATACCTGTTTAGATTATTTAAGAATAGGTTAAATATATCCGAGAACGGAGGCGGCACCGACGGTGATTCGAGTTTTTACGGGTCACAGATCGCGGTAAGTTTTTTATGGCTTTAAACGATTTTTTCTGGTGAGTTTTTCTACAATATTTACGAATAAAAGATAGAATAAAAAACAAGTCAAAAACAACAAGGAAAAATCACCAAAACAGCTCGATTTCGGCGGTTTTGACGGCGGCGATTCAGCGACGATTTTTATGATTTTTTGGGCTATTTTTGAGATAATTTTTTAGGTAATTTTTTAAATATAAAATAGCAGTAAAACATACCTCAAAATACCGTCAAAAACTAGAAAAAATTGGACCAAAATCACAACCCAAACAGGCAGCAATAAGCCAGCGGCGATGGCGCCCAGCGGTAGCAGCTTCCAAGCAATTTTTCGATAGTTTTTCGGGCTATTTTCGAGAATTTCTTTTGATAGAAAGATTCTATCTTTTGAGAGCTTTTCAACGGTATAAAATACGTCAAAAATAGAGTTCGGGGAGAGGTCGAAAAAGTCTCAAAAAGTTAGCAATTCTAAGCGGCTGCGCTAGTGGGCGGCTGCAGTCTATTCAAGGTGGTTTTTTAGCGGGTTTTTTAGCTATTTTCTAGCAGAAATTTTTATAGAAAAATAGTAATTTTTGAGATATTTCTTTTGATATAAAGTACGCCAAAATAAAGTTCAAGTTGAGGTCGAAAAAGCCTCAAAAAGTTGGCGGCACAGTGCTATGGTGGGCAGCAGCATTTTTTGAGGTTCTAACCATTTTTTTAGCCTTTTTCAGTGCTGGTTTCGAGTAGATATTGATATTAAAAAAAATTTATTTTTTGAGAGCTTTTCAACGGTATAAAACTCGTCGAAAACGAAGTCTGGATAAGGCGGAAGAAGCCGACTAAAGGTAGCGACAAGGTGGTGCCGACGGTGGCTAGTGGTTGTCGATAACTTTCTCTCTCCTGGGAATGATTTTGATGTGTGTGTGTGTGCATATATATATATATATATATATATATATATATATATATATATATACGAGACTGATATGATATATATTGATATATTAGATAATATGAGAAAAGCTTGATGCAATCAGGATACTGAATCAAAAACGAACAGGGATTTGAAATAGCTAATTTTCTTTGGGAGACTAAAACACTTCAGTATTTTACTTGGATCATAAAATCGGGATATATGCATGTCCTGTTTATATATATATGAACTGCATGGATGCTTGCATATCTGTTTTATTTATCCTGTTAATTTAATTAATTTAAAAATTTAATTTTAATTAAAATATTTTGTAATAAAAAATAAAATTAAGTTTTTTTAATTAATTAATTTTAATTAAATAAAAAAATTAGATATTTTATTTTTTACAAAATATTACATTTAAGATGATTTTTTTAAAATTATATATCTTGAAAAAATGTAAAAATTAATTCCGAATTTTGAATTAATTAAGTAGAAAAATATTTAATCAAGATAAATTATTATTTTTAAAAAAATGTGGAACGAAAAATAAAATAAATAAATGACTTTAATCACTACCTTAGTTAAAAACCTGAAAAAAAAATTGTGTATTTATTAAATTTTATTTGTTACGTATTTAAACACGAAAAGATAGTTTGATAAATTAGAATATTTGGAATCATGTACACGAAAAGATATTTGATTCTTTCAGATCATGTGATTTTTGAAATTAATAAATTAATTTTAATTAACAGATTTTTATAACCCTAAAAAATATTTTAAAAATCTAAGTGGGAGAAAAAATTTATTCACACATAAATCATGCGGTTTCCATTACCAGTTTATAGGTGAAGCAATTAAACTTTGCGTGCTGGCAGTAAGGCCTTCCTCCCCATCGAACAGATTAATTGCGATATCGCTAGTACAAACCTTCTTTAGAGATAATTCTAGATAATTGTTAGTATGGATCACGTCTCCATCTGAATGGTTCATTGCGAAGCGATTGATTTGTGATTAGGTGATGGTTAACACTTAGCTGTCTATTATAGTATTCTCTCAATTTGAGTCAATTCTATTATATAGTAGACCAAAACTATGTCAGTTATTTAATTTTACTTGGCATGATCAGTTGGCTAGATAGTAAAATTAAAAAGAATTGGCATGTCTGGTCTTATGAACGATAGTATACGTCCTCCCATCGAGGCATGTTATTCTCAAGTTACGAAGCTATTAGCGAATTAATTTTAAAATGGTAGAGGGAACCAAATTAAAATAAATTTAAATTTATATTTATCATAATTAATATTTTTTTAATTATGTAATTCTCGGGATTAAAATAATTTTTAACCCTCTCGCTTTAATACTAAAAAAAAACTAACGGATATAGTTTGGATATAGTTTTGTTGATTAAAAATATAACTTGGATATAGTTTTAACTATAAATGGTATTCCTTCAATATTAAAAAATGTGTTTGTTTCTAAAAAAAAGTTCTTTATCTAGGCTGAAAGGCATAAAGAAGAAAAATGTTCAGAAACAGGGAGACACGGTTTCTAGGGTAGTTAGTGGGCTACGAATTTGTGTGAAAAGATGAAAGACAGATGTTTTCACTACTCTCAGACCTGGCACTAGAAAAAACTATGTCAAATATTTCTCAGAAAACAGAACAAATAAGGTAATTTATGTTCACTAGTTATGAAAAACATGTTTAGCGATGTTATCTACCAGTACCTAATGTGTAGATATGGGAGCCACTAATCATGCTTGTAATTCATTGTAGGGGTTCTAAAAAATCTGACAACTTAGTGATGGAAAGATTTACCTGCATATGGATAATAATACAAAGGTAACAGCAGTTGTAGTAGGAGATGCCACTCTCAGTTTTGATCGAGATCGAGTTTTAATATTGAGATATTGTCTTTATGTACCTACTATTGGAAAAAACTTAGTTTCTATTTTTAGATTGGTTAAAGACAAATATTTGATTTATTTTAATAACTCTGTGGTTATTAAGGATAATAAATGGGTTATATGTTTTGGTACATTGGTGGATGCTATTTATATTATTACTCTAATCTCTCATACATTGCAACTAACTGAAACGAATAATACATCTATATTACCATATAAGATAAAGCTTCATCTTTAATGAACTAAACGTTTCTTTGGCACTTACACTAATGTCATATTAATGTAAAATAAATAAATAGATTGGTAGTAGATGGACCTTTGAGTTCATTAGAAATGGAGGCACTTTCAATCTGTGAATCTTTTTTAGAGGGTAAGATGACCAAGAGACCTTTTTCGGTCAAAGACTATAGAGCTAGAGAACTGTTAGAGTTGGTTTATTCTGATGTGTGTGGTCCTATGATAATTTGGGCTAGAGGTGGCTTCGAATACTTCGTCAGTTTTATTGATGACTACTCAAGGTATGGATACATTTACCTAATGTACCATAAGTCTGAATACTTTGAAAAATTCAAAGAATTCAAAGTGAAGGGGGAGAAGTGTCTGGATAAAAGTATCAAATCACTATGATCCGACCGTGGTGGGAGATACCTCTTTAGAGAGTTTAAGGACTACTTGTTATCAGAGGGGATTACATCCCAGTTAACTACACCTGGCACTCCGCAACAAAATGGTATAGTAGAAAAAAGAAATAGGACTCTTATAAAAATGGTAAGGACCATGATGAGTTATTCAGATTTATCCGATTCATTTTGGGGACTCGCTTTAGAAACAGCGGCTTACATTCTGAATTTGGTACTTTCTAAGTCAGTACCTTTTACTCCCACATAATCGTAGACCGGGCATAAGCCTAGTCTAAAAAACGTTCAAATTTGAGGGTGTCCAGCACATGTGCTGAAAGAAAACGTGGGTAAGTTAGAACCGATGACAGAAGTCTGTTTCTTTGTAGGGTATCCCAAGAAAATGAAGGGTGATCTGTTTTATAATCCTAATGATCATAAGGTCATTGTTAGCACCAATGCACAATTCTTAGAAGAGGATTATATTATGGATTACAGGTCCAAAAATAATATAAGAACTGAAATGAAATACCAGTAGAATAGAGGAACAAGTCACTGATATCCCATTACCTCGTCATTGTGGGAGAGTTATTGGGACATGTACGAATTAAGAACATGGTGTTGATGCACAGGGTTCTGATTCTGCACAGCGTGTTATTACTAGTACACAAACACAGGTAGTGCCTCGTCGTAGTGGGAGGATTGTTCATCAACCTGATCGGTATATATTTTTGGGAGAGTCTTTTGACAGAATCCCGGCAGAACTAGATACCGAGCCCTGTAACTACAATGAAGCACTTCAAGACAAAGATGTAGATATTTGGCAAATGGCTATAAATTTAGAGATAAAATCTTTGTATTCCAATTAGGTCTAGGAATCTGTAGAACTACCCGAAGGAATAAAACCCATTGGATGCAAGTGGATCTACAAGAGGAAGAGAGGAGCAGGTAGGAAGGTTGAAACTTTCAAAACTAGGCTTGTTGCTAAAGGGTTTACTCAGAAAGAAGAGATCGACTATGAAAAAACGTTTTCGCTGGTAGTCATGCTAAAGTCTATTCAGATTCTCTTATCTATTGCCGCTCATTTTGATTACGAAATCTGACAAATAGACATCAAGACAGTTTTTCTTAACGAAAGTCTTGACGAGTGTATCTATATGATACGACCAGATGGATTCATTGCAAAGGGCCAGGAACACATGTTGTGTAAGCTTAAGAGATTCATTTATGGACTTAAGTAGGCATCGAGATATTAGAACACTCGATTTGATCAAGCCATTAAGTCTTATAGTTTTGATCAAAGTCTAAATGGGTGCTATGTGTACAAGAAGCGTGACGAAAGCGTAGTGATCTTTCTAGTACTTCATAGAGACGATATCTTGCTTATCGAAAATGATGTGGGGGTATTATCTACAGTTAAAGTATGATTATCTGGATAGTTCGATATGAAGGATTTGGGAGAAGCTTATCACATCCTTAGGATCAAGTTTGTGCGTGATCAGAAACAAAGGATATTAGACTTATCACAAGAAAAATATATCGATGATATCCTTGCACGTCTTAGCATGCAGGATTCCAAGAAGGGATTTCTTCCTTTCAGGCATGAAATTACTATATTCAATGATCAGTGTCCTAAGACACCTGATGAGATATAGAAGAGGAAGACGATTCCTTATGCTTCGGCAGTAGGAAACCTCATGTATGCTATGCTTTGCACTAAACCCGATATCTACTTTGTCGTTGGCATGGTTAGAAAATATCAGTCTAACCCAGGACAGAAGTATTGAACCTTAGTAAAGAATATAATCATGTACCTGAAAACGACTAAGGATTATATGTTAGTTTACCTGACAGACAGTCTAGTACCTTTAGGGTATACAGACTCAGATTTTCAGTCAGACATAGAGCTTGCATTAGGAAACAACCTTGCAGATTATTTACAAAAAGCTTACCGTCTAAGACTTTTGATAGTCGTGTAGAGGCATAGGAGTCAGATGTAAGGCAGTATGATTTTGAGTATAAGTGAAAAATTATTAGGGTTGATATACTGAAAACCATGGTTTTAATATTTAATTTAATTTTAATAAAATTATTTTTTTATTTTATGATAATCTTAATGAGTAATGTATGTGTATCATTTCTTCAATATTATGCATGGATGTCCGATATTCTGTATAGTATTTAATCTGGTGTGTAGAGTACGGCTTGCACACAGAAGATCAGATTTTAGATTCTTGTAGAATATAAGTTTAATGTTTACAGTTTAAATAGAAATAGACATACAATCTGTACGACTGTAGCACAGAGTTTTAGTAGGCCTGTCTTGGTTACAGAGAACAGAAAATAGCATAGTCTATTGTTCCGACTCTCTGTGCTTGTACACTTTGTGTGTATTGAACGAGACATTTGGGATAATTAATTTATACTGATTATATAAATTAATTCACACACCAAGGTTATTATGAATAATGCTTATCTTCTTAATCTTGAAATAATTATTGATTTGCGTATATTTAATATTTGTTGTTTTGATTTATTAGAGGGTACAATTTTATATGGGGTCTATATTCCCGGTGAGTTTGATAGAAGTATTATTTATATGGCGAATATTAATTATTGATGGAATCCACGTTTCGAATGATCGGGATTGACGATACCCCTTAAGAAAGCTAATAAATTTTGATCGGATAAAACCCTATAGGTGGATTTAATTATCCGGCGGTCAAATAAGTTAAGCGAAAGGGTTTAAGAAATATTAAAATACCGATTAAATTAAATTGTCAGTAATTAAATTTAATTGGCAGGTATCGAAAATCTTAATGTGGGGAGAAATGGTAAGCATTTAATAACAGAAACTCAATACTATATGGTCTTGAGATTATTGGTCAGAGTGCAATTATAATTTTTTAGTAGTGTGAACTGTAATTCAGTAGTTTATATAAAATGCAGAAATCGCTGCTGATTTTTCATATTACAGAGATCGCTATGAGGTTTTCTTAATTGCAGAAACTGCTGATATGTGTCGGTGTTTCACTGAAAGTCTTACTTATAATTACTCTCTAGGTTCCTGCTGTAACTCTATAAATATGCGGGTAGGCTGAACCAATTTTATAACTTATTTTCTGAGACTAAAACTATTCTGGTTCTGCCGGTACGAGTTTTCGAAAGATTATAACCCACACTATATCCGAAAATCACATAAGGAAATACAGTAGAAGATTTGACAGGAACTTCTACTCGTATTCATGTCGTAGTTAAAGATTCGACTGGTAAAAAGATATTATTCTAAATTAATTTCAGATGCACGAGTTTTATTTTGATCGTTTATTATCAAAAGTTTTACCTGGAGTCCGTTTTGGCGATTGCCCGTCCAGTTAATTTTTTTCATTAATCGTTTGTAAAAATAAAGATCTTGACAGTCTTGCCTCTAACAAGTATCTTTATTTAGAAAACGTGGGACCGGCTAGTTTTTTTATAAAACTTTTGGACAATTTTGAAATAAAAAAAGTATGGGTTGGTTTCAAAAATTGGTGCACACCAATTGGGGAGTTTACTTTATAAAATAGTATAGATTGTCTTTTATTATATATGCAGTTTATAATTTATATTTTTTGTATATAGATAAGTATGTATGGTATGGTTGTTCCGTCCCCGCTTTTGTTCCCAAGTTTTATCAAATTAGATAAACTCGTCTCAAACAAAGTAGATTAGATCATGCTCTATTTTTGTACTGGTCAGGTAAATTTTGTCTCTAATATTCTTCTTTAACTAAAATTTAAATAAATTGTTTTAATTGTGTCTACATTTTTTTTGTTGTGGCCATAGAAGTCTGAAAAACTGAGTGAATTGGTAAAATATTTTTTCTTATTTATTGATATATCATTAGCTCCAATTAATTATTATGATTTCATTGTGTTTAAAAATATATAAGAATTTTTTCATCTATAGTTTTTTTTTTCAAATATAGACTTATGTTTTCATATTTTTAAGATTCCTCTAATTTTGAAGTATTAGAGAATTTAAAAAATGATCAGATTTAAAAATTAAAAATAATAGAAATATAGTTATCGTGTTTTCAAAACATAGTGTTGGGATTAAGGAGAGATGCCACATGGGAGCAGGAATATTAAATTTTCATGATATTTTAGAATTTAGATTTCCAAAGAAAGATAAAGTTTACTACATTTATACTTCTATACTACTATAACAAGAAAATACCAAAATGGTGAAGTTTTTGTGACATTTTATTTACAAAAAAAAAAAAAATTCAAAAGAAATTTAATATTTTCATTCTTTGTATATTTTTTTTAAAACAGTTAAAAATATTTAAAAAGTAAATTTGTAATTTGTAATTTCTCATAATTCATAATTTACACGCAACGCGTGGACCCGACCGCTTATTCTTATATAATATAGTACTAGCAGTGTCCCGTGCAATGTACCAAAATTTATAAAATAGTAATATCAATTTATTAAAAAAATAATAGATACAAATTATTAAATCAAAAATAAAATATTACATTAAGAGATCATAGTTTGCTCTACATTGAGCACTCATGTTCAGCCCTAAGCCTACATGATTTTTCTCATTCATTAAAAAATAAAATAATTATGTTATGATTTTATTTCTCTCACTCGCAATGATTAATTAAATGTTTTTGGTATATATAAATATATAATATTTATTTTTTAGATATAATAAAAATAGAGAATAAAAATATTGTATTTAATTTATATTTTTAAAAAATTTTAAATTAATATTTATAATAGTTAAAATAAAATGTGTCATGCTTTAGATACGCACGGTGCACTAATGTCCCGTCCTTAATCCGCACCAGTTTTTCTAGTAGATAAAAAAGTAAACATAGGATATAATTTTCCCCTTTCACACTATTTTATCTCACTTGCTCCCAATTATGTTGACTAGTTAAATATTTTTATATTTTATAGTATGTCGTAATTACAGATGATAATCGTTCCAATGTCATGCAACCAGATTTTTTTTTTCTAATAAAAATAAATTAAGAATATAATTTTTCTTTTGGCTCTATTTTATCCTGTTCACCTCCAATTATATTAACTAATTAAGTAATTTCATTGTATATATAAATATATGGAGTTTATTTTATAAATATAATAATACTAAGAAATAAAAATATTTTATTTTATTTTTTTGTGTTATTCTTAAATTTAAAATTAATGCTTAAATATATGTAATTTCTCAAGTAAAAATATGTCATAATTAGAGATAATAATTTGCAATAGATTGTGCACTATTTTCCCTCTCCATGCCCACATAGATTTTTTTGGCCCAATCAAAAATTAAAAAAATATAATTTTCTGATTTTGCTATTTTTTTGCTACCTCATGATTATATTAACTAATTATTTTTTGAATATATAAATATATACAAATATTATATATTTTTTTTGTATTTTTTCTTATGTATAATATTTAAAATAAAAAGATGTCATTCTTAGAGATGATAATTTTTCATGCGTCGGGCACCCTTGCCCCATCCCAAGCCCACACTAATTTTTTGTCCCCATCACAAAATAAAATAAGAATATAATATGCTCATTTGCTCTATTTTATCTCGCTCACTCTCCAATATATTAAGTAATTAAATATTTTTTTGTACATATAAATATATAAAAATATTATATATTATTTTTGTATTTTTCTTAAATTTTAAATTAATATTTAAATATTTCTAATATTTTAGATATTAATTTGATATCATGGATAGTTGAAAATAGAATATGAAAGGGAGTAATGGAAGAGTGAAAAGAGGGAGAATGAAAAGTTTTAAATTTTAATTGACATTAGTTTACTAGGACCAGAGAGAGAGAGAGCAGGTGTGAGAGATAATATTAACTTTTTATGAGATTTTAAAATTTAGATTTTGGAAGAAAGAAGAAATTTATTACATTCTTATATAATACAGTATAGAAAGATATAGATTTTTTTATCAGAAAAGAAACATTGGGTCTAAATATATTTCTCACAAACAATAAAACAATAAAACGAACAAAAAAGTTTAAAAATATAAATAAAATAATTTCAAAAAGAAACAAAAAACCATTACAAAAAAAAAAGAGAAACAACAATTACAAAGAAAAAACATCAAAACATTTTCAAGCATGAAAACACAATCTCCTAATCTCCTACCAAAGGAGAATCCAACATTACATACAAAAAAAAAAAAAAAACCTCATATAATATTACTCTGTAACTTTTCTCAAAATAACTATTGCTTCTATCTCTGATTTATAAGATTGATATTTTTTGACCGGAGATATCCAACATGATAAAACGTGATAAATGCATCAAATTATGGTTTGTGAATAAATTTGAAATCAGATCTAAGAAGATAGAAATAGAATAACGTTTTTACTTCTGCATCGAGGGTATCAAAATTCATCATCAAAAAATAAAAGTTTTTCAAATCAAAATGATTTCATCGTTGGTAGACAGTAGTCGTTTGATCATCAATAACAAAAAAAAAAAAAAAGAAAACAAAGCACAGAGAAAGATAGAAAAAAAACTACCGAGAATAAAAACTGAAACTAAAACAAAAAGATAGAGGAAGTAGACAAAATTACTAAAAAAAATAATAAAAGAGAAAAAGAGAAAAATGAAAGAAAGAAAAGAAGAACGAATGATCCGGGGAGAGAAACGTTGCTGCCTCCCCCTATATATATTATTGGTAGTAAATAAATTATTAAGTAAAGTATTATTGTAACATTCCAAATCTTAGTACGTAGTTATCATGAAAAAAAATTATTAATTCATTAATAGCCTTAATTGTATAAAAAAAATATAGATTATATATTGAAATAATTTTGAAATCTTGAATTTGTTTTGATAAGATAAGAGAAGATAGAGTGATAAAGTTTGGTAGAAAATTTTTAGGAGGAAAGAATTATCATGTGATTGAAAAATTGATATTGATAAACATAAAAGATTTAGAAATAAAGTAGAATAGTGGTTTAGATGAACTATGATTAAAAAAATAAAATAAAAAAGAATTTTATAAATTTACAAATAGAGAAGTAGTATTAAAACACTAAAGAAAAGGGCCCGATTAAGGTGAAGGACAATAAATAAGAGTTCTATAATTTTTCTCTTTTTCATGGCTACTCACTCTGGTTAGTATATCTATTTTTCTCGTCTTGTTTTTTTTTTTTATTTTCATTTTGTAGATGATAAGGATTAAGATTTACTAGTCTTGTCTAAACTAGCTGAACAGTTAGGGGTGATTGCCACGTATGCTTGTATAAGAAATGGGTGAGATGCCCGCCGGTGACTTTATATCGGTGGACCTTTCGCCGATCAAGTTAGGCAAGGGGTCTAGAGAGAGAGATAAACTAGATAAAATTTTGGCAGAGTTTTCTTAAGTCAAAGAGTGCATACCTTTGTCTTTAAGGGGGTTGGCTATTTATAAGAGGAAATATACTTGATTCACCTTTGGAACTCAGACCTGACCCGAGCAGGTCGGGTTGTATTTCATTTTTCTGATTAATGTACAACCGCCTATTTAATGGTGACTTATTAGTGCCATCATTATATTTTGCTGCAAGCTTTTTTTGTCATGTTAAACTGTCCATCAGTACTAAGACCTAATCTATTCTATTTTGCTGCCGCCAATTTTTTTGATTAATGTATAGCCGCCAATTTAATGGTGACTTATTAGTGCCATCATTATATTTTGCTGCAAGTTTTTTTTGTCATGTTAAACTATCCATCAGTACTCAGACCTAATCTAGTATAGGCTAAGTCAACTTTTTCTGACACTCTACCTCTAGAGTTGGTCTAATTGCTATTAATCTCTCATCACGAGCTCTCCCTTTTAATACGCGTATCATGGGCATGGATTTCAAGTGTCAACCCTCGAGCTCGGCTTTAGGGATTTCATAGTTCGTCCTGCTCGAATATGAATGCCGAGCATCCCACCTCATGATGCCGAGCACCTCATCAGGATCGGGATTGATCCCCTTAGGAGCTCGGGGATAAAGGCACTGCTCGACTTCACTTGCAACTTCTCAAAATCTCGAGAACACTGTCCTCATATGCTCTGCTTACATCTCGAGCTGTGACGTGTACACCGAGGTGCCATACTGTGCAGGACTCTACGTGTGCCATGTGGCCTGGTCGGATTCCGTCCTCCCACATACTTTCCTTAAGTTAAGTTTTTGTTGTGGATTAAATATGTTGAGTGTTTAGCATCCATGAAAATAATACAAGTGTTATATCTCAAATAAAAAATACATCTAATTAATTACATTCTTTAGAAAATGCATTAAAGGAAATAAGTTTTAATTTTTTTGTATAAATCTTCCTTGTTTCCTTTAGTCTTTCCCATGTAAAAACAGAAACGGAACATTTATTAACAAATTCTTCTTTTACTTTTTCCTCTTTATTTTTCAATTCATTTTGTTTTACATAAAATTAGAGTGACAAGATTTTAGAAAGTCAGTAACACAATTTTGGAAAGCCGATATATATATAAAATAAAAAAATGAAAGAAAAGAGAGAAAATAAATAAATAAAAGAGGAGAGAGACAAAAGTTTGACTTAAAAAGGAAATTAAGAAGAAAGAGGGCATAAAAGAAAAATAAAGAGGACAAAGAAAATGAGGTAAGGAGTGAAAGGGGAAAGAAGAGAAGTAAATGCATCTACAACTGGAGAGCTGTGAGCTACTCACAACAAGGGGCTGTAAATTTAAATGTGTTTTATTTGGGATCTTAGAATTTAGTTAAAATAATTTATTATGTTAAAATTGTCAAGTAGGTATTTCTTATTAAAAAACAGCTCAATCGGACATCATTATCTCTGTGAGCAGAGTATGTTTGTTTTAAAAAAATAACTAACTTATAATATTTTGAGAATAAACTGTCAAATAAATGTATCTGGATTATATGATTAAAATGTTCGATTGATCTAATTTTTTACAGGAATTACCTATTCGACAATTTTAACATAATGAACAATTCTGATTAAATTTTAGGATCTTGAATAAGATACTTTCTAGCTCACAGCACCTCCTGCTATAAGTAGCTCACAACAGGAATCCAAATCCACCTTCAGTGTATATTTAATACGAGTTATTATTCGGTGCTCTGGACAGACCATGTGGCAAGTTCACGTGGTACTCCCACCCAATATGGTGCGGCAAAATTTTTGGTAGGTACATGATAATTGATTTTTGTTGGGTGGTTAGTAGATAAAGAGTGACCCACATTGTATAAGTTACGATCATTAATTATTTACCGCGAGTACCACGTGACATCACCTACATGATATTCCAAAAATATCTAACAATTTGCCTACTTAATATATATATATTATTTTGCAAATAAGAGAGAGAGAGAGAGAAGAAAAAAGAGATTCTCTTTGTGCGTCGATCGGACAGTAAGCGAAACATGTTTCCTACAAAATTTTAGGCGTATATTCTCACCTATATTGAAATCGTTATTATGTTGCGTCGATAGGCGTTTCTTATTAAAAATCAGCTCAATCGGATATGATTATCTTAGTTATCAAAGTATGTTTATTTTGAAATTTTTAATTAGTTTATAGTATTTTAAGAATAAACTGCCAAACAAATGTATTTGGATCATATAATTAAAATGTTCGATTGACTTAATTTTTTACAGGAATTACTTACTCGAATGAACGATTATGATAAAATCTTAGGATCCTGAATAAATTTAAGCTCACAGGACGTGCAGTAAGAATCCCAAACCCATCTACAACGTATACTTAATATGAGTAATTATTTGGTGCAACGGGAGTACCATGTGCCAAGTCCACATAGTGCTCTTACTCAATAGGGTAGCGACAAATTTTACAATAAGTACATGATAATTCTTTTTTATTGGGTGGTTAAGAGATAAAAAGTGATCTACATTATATAAGTTGTCATTATTTATTTATCGAGAGTACCACATAACATTATCTAGATAGTATTCTGAGAGTATTTAGATC
>JAOTRH010452862.1:0-30123 GCA_034768845.1 Heliamphora exappendiculata | reverse complement strand
TCCTGGGAGAGTGACGCCGGTGGAATACCTACAACACCCTCGGTAGGCAGCGAATCATTCTTAAGGAAACTGCGATTACAGGACTCGATTTGCAAATTTCATTTATGTTATTTATGTTATTTTAATTTTCTGTACTTTCAGATTACTGTAATTTGTTGAAAGTAAATAAAGATGTATTTTCTGGATCCCCGAGCATGTATTTTATTTTGGCGTTGGTTATTCTCCCAACAGTGTTTTCATTAAAAAGTTAAGTTAATTTTAGATTTGAAAATTAATAAATTTTTAGGAGTTATCACGTGGTGTCTTGAGAGCTCTCCAAAGGAAAATTTTATTTTCGTTAACATATATAGATATAGAATATAAATATGGATTACCATACATAATTGTTTATAAAATTTGATAAAATTTAGAGGTGCACACGGTCCGAATTGGACCGATTTTTAAAAAAATTAAGAACTGAATCGTTCATAATGGTTTCAAGTTTTTTGAAACTGTGTTCGAACCATTCAAGTAACGGAATCGAACCAGAACCGATCTGTGATAACAGATCGGACACGGTTCAGTTAACGGTTCTAACCAAAATTTCGCAAAGTATATTCCCAAGCAAAGTACATTCTTAACCAAAATAAATACATTTTAATGATCTAAATCGTTTATTTTATTGTTCTTAACTTATATATTATTACTATAAAAAATTAAATTAATCGGATATCCTTAACTACCAAAACAAATCACATTTGTGATAATAAAATAAATAGTAAAATAGACATCATAATTTATTTTTATTAACACAAATGTAATTTGTTAAGATAGTTAACGATATCTGATCAATGTGATTTTTCACCGTAATAATATATAAACTAAGAACAATAAAATAAACAGTTCAGATCATCAAATATATAGATATATATATATGTATATAATATTAAAAAAAATTAGTATTAAGTAAGACCGGTCCGGTTCGGTTCGAAACTTTGAAATTAAACCAGAACCGAGAACCGAACCGTTCAAAATAGTTTCTAGAAATCTTAATCCGGAACTGAACCGTAACAAATAAAAATCGGACCGGACCATACAGACCAGACTGGACCAAATTATCAATTTTTTCGATTTTTTGTGCAGCCCTAATAAAATTTCGTTCCTTTATCACTTTTGGTGAAGCAAAATTACTAATTAATGTCTAATAACTAAGTTGTGTAACATATATTTTTAATTGATAATACTATGGTAATTCGGTTATTTTATTTTTTTATTTTTATTTTTTACAAAAGGATCGATCGTAAGTAGGTTTTTACCAATTATGATATGAAAAACATTTTACCAATATGAGTGCGTCTTTAACATTCGAACCCCTAAGTATATTAGTGAGTTTTAAAATTTTGAAAATCCAAGGAGTATGATGGCTTAAGTTTCCATTTTGCAATCTGACTTTAAATTATAATTTTTTTTGTATAAACTTATTTTAAGCCTATAAAGTCAAAAGTTTATTTAAGAAAGATATGTGGTGACTTTAAGTCAAATGCTTAAAGTAATTTTAAGGTAAAAGACAAAAAAATTTATTTAAAGTTATTATAATTTTTTAAAATTTATTTTTAGGTAATTTTATATTCAATATAGATCTTGTTTGATAGATTTTGATAAATATATTTTAAAAATATAATTAAAAAATAAATTTGTATAATAAAAATTATAATATTTTTTAAAAATATAAAAAAATTTATGTAAAAAGCAAAAAGACTAAAAGTATCTGAGTTAAAAAATGAGAATTTTTTAACTTTTGGGATTTTATACAAAAAAGCAAAAAAACTTGATAATAAATTAACTTAAAATTAATTGCCAAACAAAGGGTAACAATAAAATGTGAATATTTTAGTAGTCACTACAATTTCTTAATAATGTGATTATTAAGATTTTAAAACATTATAAGGGAGAATCAATGATGGACTTAGGGGATGAATGGCAGTGGTTGGCTTCTATATAATTTTTAAAAATACTTTTATTATATTATAGTATTTTTAATTATTTTTAAATTATATATATGTTCATCTCCCCTTAATTAAAAACCCTGAATCTGTCTATGTGGATAATTGTTTGCACAATAAATATGTGACATCAATTGGGAAATAGAAAACAATTATTTATGTGAATTTTCTAATTATTGGCCTTGCTTATTTGGTTATTTGCAGTTGTATATTTTTGTTTTTAGTGATTTTTTTATTATTTATTTAAATTATTATATTTTTAGACTCTTTTTATTGAGACAAGTCGAAAAAATAAATTTTTTTTGATCAAAATAGAAAAAAAATTCAAAAAAAACAAAAATAAGTCAATAAACTAGATTTTATGTTGCTTATTTTTATTTTTAAAAAATTTTTTTAATTTTTTTATTAAAAAATTTTCACTTTTTGAGTTCATTCCATCGAGACAATTCGAAAAAATAAAAATTTTTAGTTAAAAAATAAAAATAAAAATAAAAAACAAAATTCGTGACATATAACCCAAACATAAATAGTTTATTTCGTTCTCATTGTCATTACCTGATCTAGTCATTGATTCCGTTTCATTGTTATGATCTAGTCATTGATTCCATCTCATTTTCGGTAATTGATCTAGTCATTGACAACTCATACTTTCTATCCTTTGCTTGGTTTAACTTAACTTAGAGTTAAGTCTTTAAAAAAATTAATTAATTTAGCTTAAGGTGATTTTTTTTTTGACTTTTTAAATATATTTTTACATTTATATTTTTACAAAAAAAAAATCAAAAAACCTAAAAATCTAAAAAACAAAAAATTAGTCCAAACATAGAGCATCTCTACAAATTTTCTATATTGAGTTAAAATAGCTAGTTAATATACAATTGGAGTATTCTAACAAACTCTCTATATTGTACTTGTTATTTTACATTTTATATTTTTTGTTAGCTAAATTTAACTAGCTAAATTAATTTGAGCAATAAAAATGTGCACATCATTAACCACATGCTTGAATAAATAGGCGAACAACGTGATCAAAAAGCTTAAATTTAAGTTATTAACAATAGTGCACAAGTTTCTTTATATACTAAATTTAATTTTTATCTCCTATCAATGTAGGATAAAGTATCACAAAAACTACACAATATATTATTATAATATATCTATACTATATATTATTGCAAACGTTGTTAGCACTTTAAGCTTGAAAGTCTTAATTCAAAATTTTTAAAATTTTTAATTAATAAAATATAAATTTACAAATATGAGCAAATTATTAGTTCTTTCATAAATTATTAATAATATGACCAATACGGTAACATTATTTAATTTCTTAACTTGTCATATTAACTTGGTATTATATATAAAAAGCGAGTTATATATTGACATAAGATTGTTATGTAAGCTGGGCA
The DNA here is from genome assembly GCA_034768845.1 of Heliamphora exappendiculata. Taxonomy (NCBI): domain Eukaryota; kingdom Viridiplantae; phylum Streptophyta; class Magnoliopsida; order Ericales; family Sarraceniaceae; genus Heliamphora; species Heliamphora exappendiculata. The sequence continues at coordinate 26,735 of JAOTRH010452862.1, read as the reverse complement.
TTAGTTATTAATTATTTGATTAATATGGTAATACTGTTTAATTTATAACGAGAGTCAAATATTAGCATAACATTATTGAAAATTAAAGTATAAACTATATTTTGATTAATATGTCCTAAAAAATACAAAAAAAAGCCAATAAATCAAATTTAATATTGTTTGTTTTTATCTTTAGTAAATTTTTTCCATATTTTTGTCGAAGTTATTTATTTATTTTTAGTTTATCTTATTGTGACGATTTTGAGAAGTAAAATATTTTTATCAAAAGATGACCAAAGTTCAAAGAAGACAAAAAACAAACAAAATATCTTCAATTTCTCCCAAACAGGGCCTTAGAGTTTTTCCTCCATTCATTTTTCAGTCCATTTTTTTCCTTGTCTTTCATTCTCTTCAATTGCCAAAAAATTGCACTAGAAAGTTTTTTACGAGAAAAATTACTAAATTAAATTTGTGTTTGGTTTATTATATATATGATAATATATTTTAATATTAGCTCAAAGATCATATCTTTTATATTCATTTTGTTACGAAAAATTAGAAAAATAAAAAAATTAACAAAAAAATGAGACAGATATATAAGACAAAAAAAATTACTTAATAGCCTTTAGTGGCATTTTTTACGTATAATATATTTTTTTAAAACTTTAGTATAAATAGATATACTTTTTACATTACTTTCTCGTGAATTAGAAAATTAAGAAAATTAAATTAAAAAAAATAAGAAAATCAAAAAATACAAAAAAAAATCTCTTTAAAAAAAATTAGACCAAACACAAGCCAAAAAAATAATTTCAATTTTCTAATAATACATATTATTGTCCTTTTTAGGAGAAACATTCAGGAAAAATAAAATCTCTTCCAATATAAACAGATTTGGGATAACTCATATAATTAGAAAGGGAAACATAATACATCTTGAGTTTTTTTTCGCTTATTGGTTTTAAGTGAATTATTGTCATCATTTTAATATTTTTTAAAATATTTTTAGTTCTTTTCATTGGACTTATGGGCTTATTTTAACTTATTTTTTTCGTCTTTTTACATTTTAAAAATTATTTTAATTAAAAAATATATTTTTTACTTGTCTCAATGGTAGAAATTAAAAATTCTAATAATTTGAATTAATGATAAACTTTTTATTATAAGTAAAATAAAAATAAAATAAATAAATAAGTAGTCTCAAACGGGTCATATTTAAATCCTTTCCCCTTTTTTTCATCAGTTAAATGCATCCTTCTCTTTTTCCCGATATTTAAATCCTTGTTTTTTTCGATAATTAAATGCATCCTTAAATGCCATAAGATACATCGAAGAAAAGACGCACGGAATCGATAAGATTAAAATAAAATAGATTCGCTAAAATTAACAAAAAAAGTAAAAAATTTTAAATGTAAAATAAAATAAATTTGCTAAAAATAAAAATAAGTAATATAAATTTAGAATTTATTTGGAATAGCTTTTTTTGCCAAAAAGCTAATTTTTAAGTGACCATGTTTAGTTTTAAAAAAAAATTAATTATTTTTTTTATTTTTTAATTTAAGAAAAAAAGTTAATATATATCTCAAACATCTTAACTTTTTCTCAAACAAAATTATTATAATACCTTTACTTAAAAAAGTCAACTCTACTTATAAAAATAAAAAAAAGTCAGGCAAATATCCAAAATATTATAATTTAAAAATTAAAAATAAATACATTTTAAACATTTTAATAAAAATAAAAGAGATGAAAAAGATACTACAAAAAATTATCTCAAATAATCTAACTTTTTTTATTCTTATTTTTTCTATAAAAATTAAATCTCTTAAAAGTTAAGTTTTGTAGACATTCTAAACATATACTTAGTTTGTTTTGATTTATTTTTTTATTTTTTAATTTTTTTATATTTTAATAAATTTTTTTATTTTTTAACGGAAAAAACTCAAAAATACAATAGTTTAATTAAATAATAAAAATAATTTATTAAAAAAAAAATATATATTTATATATATATTATTATAATAAGAAAATAACTAAGTCGGTGAAGCTGTGTTATATTTTATTTACAAAAATGCCTTAAAAGTAATTTAATATTTTTAATTTCTTATTTTTTAAAAACATTTAAAAAATTAAAAATATAAATTATAAAATTTTAATATCTCACAATTCATAACGACAGTCAATAAAAATAAATAAATAAGCTATTATACCAAACAGAACCTCTAAATTTCAAAAGCCTTGGCCGCAGCCGCGGGATATAAATTCGCATAGCTGTTCAAAAGAAATCTCGCTCTCCGCGGAAACACTACAGATCGAAAGAAAAACAAGAAATCAGTTTTCTCTCTTCTCGCGGCCTCAAAATTCTAGGGTTTCCATTCCTTTCATCAACCACATGTAGTCATTCAATCTGTAAGTCTTTGCATCAATCATCAAGTCTAAGTTGAATGTGTGTAAGAAGGACAATGGTGGATACTTGATACTCTTCTTGTTTCTTAATTCGTGGTGTTGGCAATTTATAGGGTTTGGTGAAGATTGATTCGTGCATTGAGAGATTGTTTGATTCCCTTTCGAATTTGTATTTTGTAAGTTTGATTCTCTAACTATTCACTTGTTTCGTATTCTCGTTTTTTGATCTTATGATCTATATTTTTTGGTCAGAGTATGCTTTTTTGATTGATTCGTCTTTGAAATCTGCGATCTTTGATGCCTATGTTTATCTGAAAAAGCCTCTGGTTTTTGTTGGAACCCCTTCCCCGCTCCCTCTTTTCTAGATCTTTTTTTATTTTTTTGGTTCAAATTTCTTATTTTCCAGTTCCTCCTTACTAGAGGAATCTCAAATGTATGTATGTTAGGGATAAAGATGATTCATTAAAAACGAAAAAGCCACAAAAAGCCAAAAAAAACCTGTTAAAGTGATTTTGTTGCGTCTTATCTGCATAGTTGTTAAATCGAGAATTGAGTCGTGAATTGAAAAATTGTGAATCGTATTGAATTGAGAATCGTAAAGATTCGGTTATAATTTATAAAATACATCAAAAAAATATATCTAAAATAGTTAAATTGGGGCAAATATGTGTTATAAATATGAAAAAATTTAGCTATAAATCAATAAAGAATTTGTTTTGAATAATGAGCATATAGTGTAATAGGCAAGACGTTTGCATATAAGATAAGAGATGTGAGTTTGAGTTTTATCGCGATTAATGATCTTATATTGCATTATTAATTATGTTGTAATTTATAACAATTCGTAAACATATTTTTAGATTTGAGGACATCTAACCCAAAATCAATTAGCAATTAGTGGAGAGATAACATACAAATGAATGAAATAAATGAAATAGACATTGGATAAAAACTTAACTCGTAAAATCACCCTACATAACTTTGATACTAATCATACAATGTTAGAATTTATAGTCATCCAATCCAAAATTAATTACTATTTAGTAGAGAAATATCTGGAATGGAATATATAAATAAGGTTGGGTGGCTTAGAAAAGTGATGTAAAACAAATCTCTATAATGTAAAATTAATCCAAAATTAATTACTATTTGGTATAGAAACATCTGGAATGGAATATATAAATAAAGTTGGGTGGCTTAGAAAAGTGACGCAGAACAAGTTTCTATAATGTAAAATTATAAATTAGAAGAAATAAGAATAGAGACTTGCTTGGTGTTGAATCGATTTTTTAGTTTATCGAACTGAATCGTATCGAATCGTGTGATACGTATTGTGAATCGTACTTTTTTTGGTTTTATCGATTCACCCCACCGATATGAATCGATTGGTAGATGTATCGAACCAAATTATACGATACTTATCGTGAATTGTACGATTTTGATAACAAAGCTTATCTGAATGTTTTTTTATTTTTTGGTTATTTTTTTTTCTAGTTCTTGACTGCAAGTGAAATTTAAAAAGTACACTAATTTGGATTAATGTTGAAAAAAGTTTACTAAATACGAAAATAGACATATAAAAAAAAGCGAGACTAATTGCCAATTTAGTATTGGTTTTTAGCTGTCTTCAAATGTTGTCTTCCGAAGATTTGGGAATTATCGTTCTAGGTCTTTGATGTTAATACTAGTGTTCGTGACACACCCTACACGTGTGCATCTTAATTTATTTTTTTAAAAATATTATTGATTCAGAAGTGAGGAGGGAAGTAAGATTTGTTCTTGGGTAATTTTGAAAATTAGAATGTGTAAGGGGGAAAACATAGAGGAAGTAATGTATGGCTTTTCCTTGTTTTTTCCTCTTTATTTGCCCTTGTAGCTAAGAGGATTAACATTCAAAAATTTGTGAATATATTATTTATTGGGATTAATTTTGGAAATCAAAAGTGTGAGTGGGCTTTAATTTTAAGTTCACACCAAAGGAGTGTTCCCTTTTTAATAACTAGCCTCTTGGACACACGTAATCCGTCTATAATTCGAATAAATTTAAATTAAAGGAAGAAAATTATGCAGCAGTATCAACAAATCCATTAACCACAGCGCTCGGAAAAATTGTGAAGAGGACCAAAATGACCAAAAGCTTTTTGATACTTAAGATAAAAAAAAACTTTTTATACTGAGATAAAAAAAGCCAAAAAGTTTTTTTGCCGAAGACCAAACTTGGAGAGGGAAAAACAGCAAACCTCTGTGGAGAGCGAAACCGGCGAGCAGCGTTAAATCCTGTTCCACCGACTCTTTCTCTCTCGGTGGACTGTATTCATGGCCGTATCCCCTCTCTAAAATCCTCTCTATCCCCATCCATCACTCCAAAACCAAACATGGTTCTTGAAGAAAGCTGTTGATCAGAGAGGGACGGAAGGAATCGCTGTTGACAATCCGCAGTTGATAAAACTTTTAAGGTAGTTATTAGAAGATAACTACCATTTTTTTTTTTACAAATTTATCTCATGCAGTTAACAAATGTTGTGATAGAATGGTAGTTAGAAATTAAGGGTGGTTTTGAAAAAGAAAAATGTGAGTCGGCTGCAATTGAAATGATACAACAAATAGGGTGTTTACTTTTATAATAGTAATAGATAGTTTGGATAGTATGGATTATAATAATAGTATGGATAGATCGCATAGATAGTATAGATTTCAATAATAGTATAGATAGTAGACATTTTAACAATAGTATAGGCAGTAAAGATAATTCCTTTTGATACTGATTGTCTAAATGTTGTGTTATTATTTATCATAGCTGTGTTCCACACAACTTTAGAGGGCTTGTCTTATGTGCTCACGCGAATTAGTTACCAGGGACCTTTTTATTCTTGATCCACCAGAACATCTAGGTAAGACAAAATTAGATTTTGGGGATTCGTTTGATGTAAAACAAGAAGAAACTGAAAAGAAAGGAAAACGCATATAGGATGTAAGAGATCCTGGCGCCTTAGCGTGTATTGATCTTTTATAAATGATGATCATTAGAAACCCAAATAAGTGGCCCAAGTGCATAAGGTTATATCCTTGAATTTTTTATTGCATTCCACGTAATATTGTTCTAATTTTTTATGCCATTTTGAAGTTAGTAGCTTGGTTTTAAGATTGATGTTTCTCTGTAAAACACTTGCCATGACTTGTGATGCTTATGTATGAGTCATGCATCTCCAATGAACTAAACTATTTTTCATCCTAGTTGTATCATGGTCATGTTGTCATTTACTGCTTTTCATTTTAGCTTTATTTTTATTGCAGTTACTTTGTTGCTATTAGGATCCATTGGGAAAATTCCATTTTATGTAAAAACCATGAATAATATGTTTATATACTGGTTGTCACTTTCAGTTATTATTGTATCTGTACCTTGCACTGCCTAATTGTAATAATAATAATTACCAGTTCTAGTTTGGTTTTTCTTCAATATTTGGCAGGGAAGACGGATGATCTAATGGAGTCTAAAGGTGGCAAGAAGAAGTCTAGAAGTAGTTGTTCTCAATTCTACGAAGCTCCCCTTGGATACCGCATTGAAGACATTCGTCCAAACGGTGGAATTAAGAAATTCAGATCTGCTGCATACTCCAACGTAAGTTTCTGGTTGATGGTATACTGGTGATGCTACTAATACTTTCTTTGATTTGACTATACTGTGGATTTATGCTAACTTCAATTTTTTTTTTGCCCCCTTGTGCAGTGCGCTCGCAAACCTTCCTGATATTCCTAACTTGGTTTCCTGACCACGTCACTTGACGCGGTGTTGATTTTATATTTTTGTTTTTTTTAATCCCTTGCCTCCTTTTCTTCTTCAATCAACCTCTTTCTTGTTTGCTTTTGTTGCTGTAATTCTTCTGTTCAGTCGACATGGCATTGACAGTTTCTGCAATTGGATTTGAGGGTTATGAAAAGAGATTAGATATTTCATTTTTTGAGCCAAGCATATTTGTTGATCCTGAAGGAAGGGGCCTTCGCTTGGTTTCCAAAGCTCAGTTGGATGAGATTCTTAAACCTGCTGAGTGTACTATTGTTTCCTCACTGTCAAATGACCATGTGGACTCTTACGTCCTCTCTGAATCAAGCCTCTTTGTTTATCCTTACAAGATCATTATCAAAACATGTGGGACGACAAAGTTGCTTCTGTCAATTGCTCCTATTCTGAAGTTGGCCGAAACTCTTTCCCTCACCGTACAATCTGTGAGGTACACACGTGGGAGCTTCATTTTTCCTGCTGCTCAGTCGTACCCTCATCGCAATTTCTCAGAAGAAGTTGCAGTCCTTGATAGTTATTTTGGCAAGCTTGGTTTAAGTGGCAATGCTTATGTAATGGGAAGCTTTGGCAAACATCGGAAATGGCATATCTATTCGGCTTCTGCAGAATCTGTGTGCAGAAGGGACCCTGTTTACACAGTGGAGATGTGTATGACTGGTTTGGACAGGGAGATGTCCTCTGTCTTCTACAAAAGCCAATTGGGCTCTGCAACTGTTATGACCTATAATTCTGGAATAAGAAATATCCTTCCAGATTCCCAGATATGCGACTTTGATTTTGATCCTTGTGGTTATTCCATGAATGCCATTGAAGGAGCAGCAATTTCAACCATTCATGTCACGCCGGAGGAGGGTTTCAGCTACGCAAGCTTTGAGATGGTTGGATACGATCTGAAAGTAGTGAAGCTGGACCAAGTGGTTGAGAGGGTGCTCGAATGTTTCCAACCAAGGGAATTCTCGATAGCTGTGCACGCCGATGTTGGGGTTAAGTTACTGGAGAAGACTTGTTTGCCAGCTTTGAAGGGTTATTTCTTTGAAGAGAGGAGCTGTGAGGAGCTTGGAATGAGTGGTTCCATTGTCTACCAGAAGTTCATCAACACTATTGGTTGTGGATCCCCTAGGTCTATTCTGAAATGCTGCTGGAAAGAGGAAGAGGGAGAAGGAGAGGAGTAGTTTCAAGGGTTATTTTAATTTCTGCCTTGTCTCAAGTAAATTCAAGCGGTTGTGTATGGTAGACGGTAGAGTTCATCTTTTGGCTGTCGTCAATAAATGTCTTTTTGAACTCGAAAAAAGTTGGATTCTAAATCCAATACCGAGTTCATCTTTTGGATATCGTCAATAAATGTCCTTTTGAACTCGAAATAAGTTGGATTCTAAATCCAATATCGCGTTTTTGTGTTTCCTGTTATATGCTGGAACTTGGTGGCTAGTTAATCTTTAATAAATGTGTTTTGTGTTATACCAGAAAGTTATTAATATGGTCATTCTTTTTCAATACATTGCCCTTGCTTGGTTTTGCTTACTTTCTGTTCTTTCATTTATAGATTTGATTTAATTCTCCCTTTTAATGCTTTAGAAGTTCTGAGGTTTTTCTTATATAAGGAGATTAGCATCGATAGTGTAGCAGAGAATATATGTATCTATGGCTGCTTATTTGTTTATTTTATTTTAGTAATTTTTTTTATTATTTAAATTATTGTACTTTTTAACTCTGATGGAAGCCGCCACCAGCCTCTGCCTCCTTTGGCCACCACTGCTTCCTTCACTTGTGCCACCACCGTCGCCTTCACTATGATCCCACCCCCTAGCTATTACTTCTGCCTTTCTCGATCTGTTCCCTCAGAACACCGCTGCCGTCAGCAGGTGAGGATTGACTATCGAAACCCTAAGCTCACCCAAAAACGCCAATGCGAAATCTTGTACCCTCTGCCTCCGTCGCTTTTCAAACTCACCAAAACCACCTATCTTTTTTATAGTCGGCATAATGAGAGACCCATCTGGCTTGCAAGTAAGAAATTAGAACATTTGAAAAGAAAATAATATCATCGACAAAGAATGTTTTTACAGTGCAAACAATGTGATATATATATATATAAAGAATAAATTAGTTAATGGTCAAACTGAGAGCACTGTCATAGTGTAACGGGTTGCCCCTTGTTAGGCCAACATTGTGATGTTGTGTGGTGAAGGCTTACGACGTTGCTCAAGTGAAGTGACAACATTCAATCCAAGGTGTGCTAAGAAAATATCCCAACATGGCTCAAGGAATGGCCCCAAGTAGCCCAAACTATGCCCAATGGAGTGGCATAGGTGCATGATGAATTTGAAGTGCAAACAAGGTACCTAACACACCAACAAGGCCATTTAGCATGATTGCAAGCAGCAGTAGCAGCACATGTGCATAGTGGGCAGCACAGTGGGCAGCAGTGGCATGGGCGTGGCTGGGCTGTTGACATGGGCTGTTGGCAGCCTGTTAGGCCAATGACAAGGCTGCGTGGGCAGTGCCTTTGGGGCTGTTTTTGGGGCATCAAACGATATTGAAATGAGATGATTTTTTTTTTGAAAAATACTATATAATGAGGGCTTGTTTGCGGCAAAAAATGGTAATTTTTTGAAAATTGATAATACTTTTAAAAATTCATTATGATTCTTCGAGCATGCTGATGTTTTTTTCTGCCAAAGGCAAAATGGCTCAGAATGCTATTATAAGGAGATGGGGGGGTGCCACCTACCAGTTCTTCCCCGTATCATGGCTAGACACTTGTGCTATGGCTAGGCCTCAAAGTGAGCATTCTCAAAGGGCCTTGTAAGGCACCTTAGGGGCCGGCTCTTAGCACCGAAGAGAGGTGTTAGGGTTTCCATGCGAGAGTGGGTGCTCCATGGACGGTGGCCAACCGGGAGGATTTTGGGTGGGCTTTAGACACCGCGCACCGAACCTGGGGTAGAGGTATAGACACGAACACGCTAGCTCCGCGTGCTATCACTCTTATTTGAGTGTCTTGACCCGATTAGGCTATCGAGGCACCACTAAAGGCCTTGTGTGCTGACCTGCTTGCATGAGCTTGGGTTTGGCCATGCTTGTGGGGGTCTGATGGCCAAAGACATGTGGTATCGAGGCAATGCTACTCTCGGACGCTATCAATGGACGAATGAAGCCATAAAATGAGTCGGGCACGTCAACGCTTGGCTACTTGATCGGTGTAGTGTATTTGTGGCCTAAGGATCATGTTGCCTTGTTCGTGGGCTATCTAAGGAGCACTGCAATGACCCGATCTACATCAGAAGCTTGTCAGCTAATCAGGCCTCAAGACTTGATGACCGGGGGACCTCAGTTAGGTGAGTGCCTTGCTCAGGATGAGCTTGGTGCAAGGAAGCTACTGTGCCGTTGGGTTTGCAGCTTGGGACGTCAAGTCGTCAGGTGGCATCCTGGTTATACGGGACTTCCATGTGAGGAGTTTGTTCTTTCTTGGCATAGCACGGGCCTTAATCAGAAGAATTTGAAGGACGGGTGATCCAAACACACTCGGATGGTCGAAGTAATGGTGGATTCAGACTTGGTGGAGTTCGGATGCCTCACGGGAATCTATTCTGCTGCGCTAAAAGAGTCTCTTCGTGACAGCTGGTATCAGAGCTAGGCCATTCCTTTGTGGGATGCGTTCTAGGGCGGATGGGCATATTAGGGTGACATCTTTGCTTCCATGAACCCCGATGCCCCTGTGAAAGGAGTGATCCATATGACCTCATTTGGGGGAAAATTTTTCAACCTCTTAGACTCGATACAAGACCAATGCTTGGTTTTCTCTATCTAATGTGGTGCTCTGGAGGCGCATTGGGCGGAGTTTATCGGTAAAAATGTTTTGGGGTATCCGTGTGTAATTTTATACATTCAGTTGATGCCTTTAAAATAGCGAATCGTGCTTATGAAGGGTTTTTAGCGACAATGTGGCATGTAGTCTATTCTATGCCAAATGGTCAGTTTCCTTCTGCTTTGTGGGCTTGTTTTGGTCAGGTTCTGCATTGTGGACTTGTTTTGGCTAGGTTTTGCATTGTGGGCACTTTGTGGCTTGAGGTGCTACTTGGGTGTTTGGGTTATTGCGTGAAGGTCATGATTGGACGTTTTTGCTACTTTGTTGGCTATCTTCTTGCTACCTACAGTGTGGGGCTTGTAGTGATATTCTTGCTTTGAATTGTGGGCTTTGCATGCATTCTTTCGACGTCATTGAGCCGGCATAACGTTAGCAGTCTTGCCAGGCTTATCGCATTCTCACTGGCTTGTTCTGGGAACTTGTGCTATTCCATTGAGATCGGGGCATTTGTGACTTAGGCTTGTTTAGTGGTTGTGCATCTTTCTGCTGGGTTGTTGACTTCTCTTCGGGTACGCTAAAAAATGTTACCAAAAAAATACTTTATGGTTTGGACTCCCGTGTGCAGAGGCACTGTGTGCATGTGCAGTCAGAGAAGAACTAGGTGACAGTGATAGTCATAGTTGTCAGAGGGCAATCACATGGTGGGGTGTGCAAAGTCAGGACATTAATGCGGTGCCAGGTTAAGTGCACCTTGAAGTTTGAGTAGTCCTCATGTTGCGAGCTGGCATATCTCCACGGGTTGGGTGGTGTGGTGAAACTTTAAGGGCGTATGAGTTCCTATCGAGTTGAGATTGAGTTCTGTTGTCGGAGTGAAGGCTATGAGAAAGATGAGGTACTTAACAACACGAGTTTGAGCAGATTGAGCTGCAATTGAGTCATCGATTGGATCTCGCATGTTGTTAGGGTGAAGGCCAGTGGGCTGAGGCACTAAACTGCATTGCAAAAGAAATGAGAAAAGAGACAAATTAAGCCAGAGGGAATTTGCTTCAGAGGAAGCTTGGGAAGAATCTGAGTCCACTAGGGACCAAAAGCAGAAAGCCTGAGTTAATTGAGCTTTGTTTGCTAGCACATGGGACACCGAGTTGAGTTGAGCAGAATTTGCCTGAGGGTATGACGTCAGCCAGAGGGCTTGGGTTTGAGTTTGCCAAAGGGCTGAGTTTGAATAACTAGAGGGCTTGAGTTTGAGCATCACCGGAAGGCATTAGCCAGAGGGCTTCAACAGAGATTATTCAGAATGATATGAGTTCAGCCAAAGGGCTTGCTTTAGAGTTTTCAGAGGGCTTACCCATAGTTGTGTTGATGAGGCCATCAACCATTTGAGTGGGAGAGGGTGTCATCAAGTGCCAACGACAACCTTTTTTTGCAATCAACGCATTCCCCCTTTCCTGTTGGTTAGCACCAGAAGAGGTGGCGCGAGGAGCATCCGCAGGAGTGGGCAATGAGTTGCTCTACAGCTCAGAGGAGCTTGAGTTGAGGAGAGTTGCTCAGAGGAGTCTGTTCTGAGCCAGGCAGAGGACCTTCAGAGGAAGGATGAGCTTGCTTTGAAGAGTCAAGGAAGAATAGCTCAGAGGAGCATTTGAGAATCCGCATTGAGGAGCCGCTTAGAGGAGCATTAGGGAAGTTTGATGCCAACGAGTTTGTTCAGAGGAACATTACCGTGCCCAGAGTTTAAGATGAAGATGAGTTTTCTTAGAGGAGCTTTGCTGCAGGATTAGATGATTTGCTCGGAGGAGCTTTGCTGCAACTGAGTTGAAGATGCTCAGAGGAGTAACGTGTACTTGGCCAGATGTATACGGGTGTTGGTGGTAAGGTTGAAGACTAGCAGTTTTTCAGACGGAGGTGCAACATCAACGTGGACGTTGATGGATCGAGTGGGGGAGAATGCCATGGGTTGCCCCTTGCTAGGCTAACACCGTGACGTCTTGTGGTGAAGGCCCACGACGTTACCCAAGTGAAGTGGCAACATTTAACCCAAGGTGTGCCAAGAAAATGCCCTAACATGGCTTAAGGAATGGCCCCAAGTAGCCCAAACTATGCCCAATGGAGTGGCATAGGTGTACGGTGAATTTGAAGTGCAAACAAGGTATTTGACACACCAACAAGGCCATTTGGCATGGTAGCAAGTAGCAGTAGAAACACATGTGCACAATGGGCAGCGCATGTGGGCAGTAGTGGCATGGGCGTGGCTAGGCTGCTGACATGGGCTGTTGGCAGCTTGTTAGGCCAATGACAAGGCTGTGTGGGCAGTGCCGTTGGGGCTATTTTTGGGGCATCAAATGACATTGAAATGAGATGAAATTTTTATGAAAAGTACTATATAATGAGGGCTTGTTTGCGGCAAAAAATGGTGATTTTTCGAAAATGGCTAATATTTTTAAAAATTTATTATAACTCCTCGAGCATGTTGATGTTTCCTCCTGTCAAAGGCAAAATGGCTCAAAATGCTATTATAAGGGGGGTAGTGGTGTGCCACCTACCAGCCCTCCCCTGTGTTATGACTAGGCATTTATGCTATGGCTAGGTACCAAAATGGACATCCTTAGGGGGCCTTGCAAGGCATCTTGGGGGCAGGCTCTTGACACCAAAGAGAGGTGTTTTAGGGTTTTCATGTAGGAGTGGGTACCCCATGGACGGTGATCAATCGGGAGGACCTAGGGTGGGCTTTAGACACCACGCACCAAACCCGAGGCAGAGGTCTAGACAAGAACACGCTAGCCCCGTGTACTATCATTCCTATTTGAGTGTCTTAACCTGATTAGGCTATCGAGGCACCATCAAAGGCCTCGTGTGTCGACCTGCTTGCACGAGCTTGGGTTCGGCCATGCTTGTGGGGGTCCGATGGCTAAAGACATGTGGTATCGAGGCAATGCCACTCTTAGATGCTATCAATGGACGTATGAAGCCGTGAAATGAGTCGAGCACGTCAATGCTTGGTTTCTTGATCGGTGTAGTGTGTTTGTGGCCTAAGGATCATGTTGCCTTGTTCGTGGGCTATTTAAGGAGCGCTGCAATGACCCGATCTACATCAGAAGCTTGTCAGCTAGTCAGGCCTCAAGGCTTGATGACTGGGGGACATCAGTTGGGCGAGTGCCTTGCTCAAGATGAGCTTGGTGCAAGGAAGCTACTGTGCCGTTGGGTTTGCAGTTTGGGACGTCAAGTTGTCAGGTGGCATCCCGGTTATACGGGATTTTCATATGGGGAGTTTGTTCTTGCTTGACATAGCACGAGCCCTAATCATAAGAATTTGAAGGATGAGTGATCCAAACACACTCGGATGGTCAAAGTAATGGCGAATTCGAACTTAGTGGAGTTTGGATGCCTCACGGGGATCTATTTTGCTGCACTAAAAGAGTCGTCCCGTGACACGTAGCATAGCAGTTTAGGGAAAGAGAGTAATAAGAGTTAAATGAAAAAAAGAAAGAAAGAAGGGTAGAAAAAGTGGAGGCAAAAAAGTTCATTGCGGCAATAGTTTTGGAATCATCGACAAGAAAAGTAAAAGGTAAGAAAACTGTAGACGGAAGCAAGAGGTTGAAGACGAAGGTCATCAGGGCAGCGGAGATCAAAAAACTGCAGGTGAGATCGAAGAATCAGATAATTCATTGATGAAGAAGATGCGACGGCAATGGCAGTGGAGCGGCTAGCTCGCTTGCTGGGATGGGTGGTGGGATCAAACTCTGTCGGGTCCGAAAACCATTATCATCGTCTTCAATTCCCTGGTTCCTAAACTCGATAAACAAAATAGAATCTTTTCAAGAATTAGCTCAATAATCCCCAAATCAAAAACCTTGGTTGATTTCAAATTTCTTAATTGTCATTCTTGAGCAAGCTGATTCCTGCCCGCCAAAATCCTCTTGTTTGGTAGCTTAGAAAAATGCACAAACATAAAGGGAAAACATCAAAAATTTAAGGTAAATTACACTTAGACATTTTGTATTTAAAGGTAATAATACTAATACCTTTTTATTCTCAGAAGTATTACTGCACTTACTTATATTTTTATTTTGTATAACACTTTGGTTTATCCATCAATTGTCGTTAACTGTGCAAACGGAAAAAAATAGCAAAGATATTAAAGCTGTATACCCTTAACCAAAATGTCCAAAACAACCCTGAATGTTGATTGACAGTATAAAGAGCTTCTTATGTTGATTCATAGGTCTGGGAACTGAAGTGGAAAAAAGCAATCAACTGAAGTGGAAAAAAGCAATCGAAGGCAGAAACAGGTCTGGGAACTGAACCGAAGAATAGGTCAGTGGTTTGATAAATTGATAAAAATCATGAATAATATATGCTTATGTAGGGATTATATATGTGTACTTAAGTGTTTGATAAAATGTTTCAAAATCATGAATAATATATGTGCATTGTAGTGTTTGATAAAATACTTATGTAGGGATTACAATGTTAATGGGTTCTTCTTCCACTATTGCAACCCATGACTTTGCCTTTTTTTAAAATAAAAAATGCAAGTGTGGGAAAAAGGCAGCCATAGAAATATTTGAATTTGAGAAAAATTCAGGAAGGTTTTACTTTTAAGTGTGGTATAGGTACCTACAATTACTTTTTATTCAATCAACCAATTAAAAAAAAACTAACTTAAAAACTAATTTATCAAATAATCTACTTTAAACTAAAATTAAATTTTTTTTACAAAAATGCACACAAACACACAAAAAAGTAAAAAAATTAACTTGCAAGGTAATTGCCAATTAACCTCTTTATGTATGGAAGCCAGTCATGCTGGCAAATTAGTCATCTAACTTTCACACTCACTTTATTTTCAAGCAATCTTTGTCCCTGACTTGATTCTCCCACTTTCTTTTTGCTAATGCCTCTAAAGATGTTAAATCAGAGTAATGGTAAAGATTTTATTGTACTTTTGTTATTTTAGGATATTTAGGTAAGCTTATGCGTATTTTAATTAATTTTGGGAGATCGATTTTATTATTTGCTAACAAAAATTTAACTAAAGTTAGGACAAAATCTCGTATGAACTAATTTTAAAAATAAAATTTTTATTTTTGGGTGAAAATAATATTGATTAAATCAACATGACTGGTTTTAATCTATTATTATTGAGATTTGAGAGGCAAAGATCCTCCACTAGCAGGGGAGGAATTAAAATAAGATGTTTTGTTGAGATGCATAAACATTGAATATTTTATTAGGATTTCATATTTTTAGTACAAAATGTGTAACAATTTAAGTAAATTATTAATATAATAAGTTAAATAAAGAGTTTAATAACGTAATTTAAAATACTTAAGTCAAGTTATTAATAGTAGTATACAAGTTTTTTTATATATCAGATATGTTAGCTCAATGACTTTTTATTTTAATTTTGATAATTTTAATAATTTATTTTTTAAGAATAAATAGATTTAAAATAATAATATTTTATAATTTTAAAATAAAAATTTTAATACATTTTGAACAATTAAATTGACACATTTAGTCAAAAGAAATGATTTATCTCTCAAATGATTAAAATATTTAAGTATTCTTGCATAAAGAATATTTGGTATTGAACCAAATTGAAAATTAAGTCAAACACTTTTAAGATAAAGTATACTTGAAGCATATCAAGTGTATCAACAACTATTGAACATATGATTTGACACCATAACAGTTTTATGACGTAATTTTCAGATATCAAAATTTAGTGTCGACACAAACAAGTTTTTGTGTCAACACAAAAGAGCTGTAACTCTCAGGACTAAAAATGAGTCAACACAAATAAGTTTTGTGTCAACACAAAAGTGTTTGGTATCCAAAATTTTGGGTCGACGCAAATAGAAATTGTGTCGACACAAAATAATCGAGGCCACCTGCAGATTTTAGATATTAACACAAATGAGAAGATGAGCCGACACAAAAATTCGGAGCCCGCCTGAAGATTTTTGGTATCGATCCCAAAGTCCAAATGTGTAGACACAAAAGAACCGAGGCTTCATGTAGAATTTAGTGTCGACACCAAAGGTAAGTTGAGTTGACACAAAGTGTCTCCTCTGAATGCTGAAGTTTTAAACGAGTCGACACCATTGTGTTGGTGAGAAAGCTTGCAGAAATTGTGTCGACTCCTCAGAAGATTTGTGTCGGCCCAATCACTTAAAAGAACCTGCCCTAGACATTTTGTGTCGACACCAAAGGCTTTTGTGTCGACACCGACGACAGAATTTCAAATTCACAACATATCTCAACGGTTGAATTTTTGGCATTTATTGCTCTCACATACCTCCAATGGTCATGAATGCATAAGAGCTTACATAAAGAGTAACTTCTCAGCATTTACTCCAACTGGAGACTTACAATCACTATTCTATTACTTGAATCAAATTCAGAATTCTCAAGCCCTCATGTATTGCTGAATCTCCAGCTCTTATTATTCGTGTCTCTTTGCTTTATCATTTATTGTAAATATTTTCTGTAAAGAGAGTGTGTTCCTCATTAATACTATTTATTTATTGTATTCAAGGGTGAGTTACCATTTATCCTTTGAGTGAGTGAGTAATTCTCATCAAAGAAGAGTTCAAGAGAGATTAGAAAAAAATAGAAAATTATTTTCGTAGGATTTTCTTGAAGCTGTGTTAGACTTTTGAATGTGCCCATAAACATTCGTTTACTCAAGCGAAATCTTGAAGTTGTAAAGGCCTGAAATGCGCCCGTGAAGCATTCTATATAGTGGAAATACTCAAAGAAAAACTTGAAAAGTAGACGTAGGCTTGGAAGAAGCCGAACCACTATAAAATCCTTGGTGCCTGGTTCTATCTCTCTGTCCCTTACCTTTTTAATATTTTCATTACTTCAATATTTGCTTGTCCTTCTTTAATTTGTTGCAATATTAAAAGGTTTCGAATTTTTTTTTAAAATTGTTATTTACTTCTAAAGGCCAAATTCACCCCCTCTTAGGTTGTCTAGAACTAATAAGATATAATTTTTATATATTTAATCGAAGTGAAATGAAGTATCACAAGATTACCCACTTAATTACATGACATCTTTATTGTGTGACCCAAGTTCTTCTCTAGCTAGGATGTGGACAACAGCTTATTTGTGAATACAGAGCAACCTATTATCGTGCACAAGATATACAACTCTAGGGCTTCTTTCTCTCCTTAGAACTTCTACTTCTTTATCTATATTACTACGGATCCCTTGATAGACCAGAGTTAATTTTGATACCATTTTTATTACTACTCATATGGATAATGATTTTTTTTGTGACAATACCTAAGTGGGGCATGTTGGCCCCGTTTGGGATAATAATTTATTTATTTATTTTAATTTATTTATTCTTGTGTTTAATGAATTTTTTTTTTCGCTTGTTTATACTGTGATATTTTTTTGACTCCTCCTAACAAGACGAGTTAGAAATGTAAAAAGTTTTGTCCAAAATATGAAACATGTTAAAAAAAAAAAAAAAAAATTAAAATAAGTCAATAAATAAATTTTTTTTACATATTTTCATATTTAGTAAATTTTTCCATCTTTTGATAACTTTTTAAACTTTTTCGGTTCCTCCCATTAAAACAATTTAGAAAATAAAAAATATTAGTAAAAAGATGAAAAACATTCAAAACAAAATAAAAAAAAAGCACAAATTTCAAAATATAGCCCAAAAAGTGCCACTAATTGCATTATTCAATGGATTCTACATAAATTAACGGGATTCATTCGTTCACAGTGCTAAAAGCGAGGCTACTGAAATATTGTAATTATAGCATTATTGTAAATAGAAAACACAAAAACAAAAAATCAACTTCATAAATTCTCCTTTTATTTTAAAAATAATTTATAAAAATATATATTTTTAAAAAATAGGGATGTGGACCGTATGATAACTCATTTTACATCGGTCAGAAATAAAAATTAAAGATTCGTTCATTTTAATGTAAAATATTTTTTTAAGCAAAATTTTCATGTAAAATATTTTTATAAAAAAAATATTTTTTAAATTTTATTTTTTATTGTTCGGTTGACACATGAAAATATTTTCACAATAATTATTTTTATTGTTGGCTTGAAATAAGATATTTTCCACGTATGAAAATATCTAGATCTAGTCCAATGCTTTATGGAGTTTTGTTACTGTTTGGGACAATTTTTCTTATGATTTTTTGAGATTTTTTTTTGTTTTTTCTGAATTTTATTTTTATTTTTTAGTTTAAATTTTTTATCTTTTCGATTCATCATGATAAAACAAATTTAGAAGTACAGTCATTTTAGCTAAAGTTGAAAAACATTAATTAAAGACGAAAAAAACATTAAAAAAGCCTTAAAGTGACTTTTAAGAATTTTTTTCCGTCTTATACAACCTTTTTTTTTAATTTATGTTTTTGTTCATTTTTTACTTTTTTAATTACTCATAACGAGATAAATTTGAAAGTACTATTGTTTGAATTAAAGTAAAAAACTTTACTAAAGATGAAAAAAGCTTTGAAATGGCTTTTAAAGCTTTTTTCGTCTTATATAAATTTTTTAAAATTATTTTTTGATCATTTTTTTATGTTTTTGATTTTTCATAACAACGAAAATTTAGAAAGTATTATTATTTGAACTAACGTAAAAGAATTTCACGAAAAACGAGAAAAATCACGTAAAAAAGTTTTTAAAAAGCAATTTTCAAACAATAATCACTATCGTTATTGGTTTATGTGTTTTCGTTTTAGAAATTGACACAAAAAATCTAAAAATTTAAAAAGTGCCAAACTCAAGACACGTTTTCTAAAAAAACAAAAAACAACATATTAATTTATTTAAAAGAAAACAATTTTATCTTATGATATAAAATATTTTACTTAAAAAAAATTATTTACTTACTTTTTCTTAACCAAATAATAAAAAATAGGTAAAATATTTTATTAAAAAATATTTTACGTTAAAACAAACGAAACCTAGGTCTAATACATAAAAAAAAAATTGTGAATTACTATCAATAATTTAAGCACAAATATTTTAAACTATAGTCTTAAAACTTTTTATTTAAATTATTAAACTAATAGTATACTTGGTTTGTGACATGGCCCTAATGGCAAAAATGTAAAGGGAAAAGAGAAAAAGCCAAAGCAGGGCAGATTTTGCTGCTTGGTACGAAGCTGGGGACAAATCAGCTTATATTTGGCCTAATTTTTTTTAAAAAATTTTGTCTTAAATTTTTTTTAAAAAGCCTATTCATTTGTCCTTCTAGTATAATTAGTTGGTTATTTTTTCACATTTTTTTATATATTTTTTTAATAAAAAAGTTAAAAAAATAAAAAAATCTAAAAAAAAAACAAAATTAATCCAAACACAAAGGCAGTAAAGGAGCACTATTCTGATTTAAGGGTACTACGTGTCCGGGTTCCCTTTATGAGGGTTCAACATCATTCATGGAAAGAGGTAGGTGGGACCAATGTATCCTAAAATATTGTTTGGTACGATGTGGCTGTGTAGATTGTACAAGTTTGTCCACATTTGAATTACACCAGTGCTACATACGTTCTTCATATTTTACTTTTTATTCATATAAATTTTAGATTTTATTTTATTCTATTGAGGGTTTATTTTGTATTATACATATTTATATAATTATTAGTAAATGTGTCGAGCATTGAATTAAATGAGTAGATATATAGATTGAAAGAAAAATGCTAGAGGCACCGGATGATTATTGAGTGGAAAAATTAGATTTGTTTCAAGACTCAGAATAAGTATCGAGTTTTGAGGTATTTTTGATCTCATAAATGTACATTCTACAGTTATAGTAGATTATTTCTTTCACTCGTAAGTGTAGTCAGGTTGTGTCGAACCATATAAATCATTGTATGATTTTTCTTTCTGATGTGTGCAAAGATGTGCTTTCATTTGCACTTTTGGGGATTGGTTGATTAAATTTCAACACACTCCACATCACAGAAATTGGGCAAATTATTTGATATTCTCGAAGTACCATATTGGTAATGTTATATGGTACTCTTGATAAATAAATTATCACAATCAATATTATGTGAGTTATTTCTTATCTTTTAATCAACTAATAAAAGAAAATCATTATATTACTATCATAAAATTGCATACATCTTGTAGTCTACTTATATAGAATCCATATAAATAGGACTCACAATTTATATGGACCTCATAATTTATGTGTAAACAGTAAAATATAAAATAAACTATGATGTGCATGTAAATTTTTTTTATTTTTTGGGGTTCTTTTTCCTGTTTGCTAGTTTCTGTAATAAATTTGTCCTAATACCCAGAGAGAGAGAGAGAGAGAGAGAGAGAGAGAGAGAGAGAGAGAGAGAGAGAGATGGCCATTAGCCAATCATGCTACTTTATTGTGGGGTATAAGAAGTAAAGGATCATATTGGCTCTACAAAAAGGCAAGGAAAAAGTTATGGGTAGGGTGAGAGGTACCTAACCTTTAATATACACATAAGAAAAAGAATATATTCTATGTACCTTTACTAATAGGTTGAGCATATTTTTATTTATTTATTATTTTTAATAATTTAGCATCTGATTTACTGACTTAGGCAAGAATTTTTTGGGACCCAGGTTTCATTAGTTAAATTATGAGCTTTATGGCCAAATATATGATATGATAGATGCCAAAATTTAGACTAATGAGGTAGTAATATTGTTCATGAACAAAATAGCACTCCCCATTCTAAGCATAAAGACAAAAATTTTAAATTGCTTCCTTTGACTACTTAAATTGAAGAAATAAATTAAAAGAGGGCAAAGCATTTTGTTGGGGTTGAAATTCAAAATTTCCACCCCTTATTTGCGAAAAGAAAAGAAAGCACTCATGGTACTCTCCTAAGTGGTTGAGATTAAGAATTCATAAATTATAATTAAAAAGATATAATTATAAATTTAAATAAAAGTTACAAATTTTTGTTAAAATCATGAACTTATAACTTAAAATAATAAAATTAGTACTTGTTAATTTAAAATTAGAAGTTATAAGTAAAAGACTATAAACACACTTAAAACGGAAACACATTCCTAGTGATACTATCCAAGGAAAAAGGTTAAAAATAGTAAAAAAGATAAAGGGAAATAAATGACGCCTTTCCATATGAACTGAAAAAATAAAATTGGGAACTGATAACTAAACGAACTACAATAAAGGAGAAAAATAATAACACACGAGACTTACGTGTAAATTTCATGAGAAAAATATCTCACGGAATGAAAACAACGAATTGACCCACCAACAATTTTTACTATTAAAAATAAGAAGTTATAAAATTCAGACACTTATGAATTACAAATCCTTATCTAGTACACTTAACTTTAAAAGTTCTTTACAGGCTTCCGTGAGCTTGCAATTTATCACATGCAGATCTGACTTGGTTCTGCCAGTCTTCTTGATTTAACAGCCACCATGTGTGGCGTTGGGATTTAGTGGTCGAAAATAAAAGAATTCAAAAGATATTTTAAAAAATATTTTAACACTTTAAAAACTAAATTTTGAAAATTCTATTTTTATTAAAAATAGAATCGCCATTTAATTTTTGAGAAAAACTAAAAAAAATAAAAATGGCTACTAATCTTGAAAACGTTAACCAGAGAAAGAGGGTTCGGGGGCTAAGGTACGAATCGGGAAAGATGTTAGGCACCCCGTTCGTCCAACCATGAGGTTGACCTTTACTAATCATCATTGGTTCTTTAATAAAATTTCTTAAATGCATGCACATAAAAAAATGGGGGTAAAGAGAGAATATCCAAAATTAAATATGGAGAATACATAAGATATATACTTAGCACTCCAAAACAAATAAGTGTCAAAAGAAAAATCCTAAATCCTATGGCATACAATTTCTATCTAAAAGATACATGAAATATACTCACATGTAATATTTACAAAAATAAACTAAATTAACATTGTTCAAATAAAAGAGTAAAAATAGGCTAAAGATGCTAAAATTACCTAAACATGATTTGTTATAAAATAAGCTAAACTACTCTAAACATGCATTTAAAAAAAATAACCAAAACATGCATAATAAAAAATAAACCAAATTGATATTAAAGACAAAAGCTAAATGTAGAAAGATGCATCAAAATTTTTTACTAAAAGAAAGTCTACTATCAAAAAAAATAAAATGAGAATTTTATAACAAAGAAAATTTCGAGAGTTTAAAGAAAAATAAAGAAAAAGTTTACAAAGAAAAATATGAAAATGGTAGAAAATATTATTAAACTATTGAAAGAGAAGAAAATCTAATTATTTACATTTTATATTTTCTTTAAAAGAGATAAAAGAAAATAAAAAGAAAATAAAATAAAGAAAAGAGAATTACGTTTAAAAAAGGAAAAAAAATTGACCTAAAGGACTTTTTATGATTTTTAGGTTTAATAAAATAAAAGAAATGAAAAGATAAAATGAGTGCTAAAAGCGAAATGATACTAATATTGAGAGAAAAAAAAATGCTAACAAAAAGAAAAGAAAAGTCATGTTAGCATTAAAAATTAACTAATATTACAAGAAAAAAAGATTCTAAATAAAACATTTATAAAGAAGTAAAAAAAATAAAATACTAGAAAATGAAACTACATTAATATAGAAAATAAAAGCTATAATAGAGATACTATGCTAAAAGAAAATGGAGTATTAAATTAATATTTACAGGAAAAGAAAAGAAAATGAAATAGAATGCTAGGACATTAAATTAGCATAAAAGAAAAGAAAAAAGGGGCAAAAATAAAATACAAGATTTAAATGAGTATAATATCGACGATTATAACCATTTTAATGTAAGTACTTTGAATTACAACAATATCGATATTGTTTTGTCGTATCGTTTAATTATATTAGCACTAATTTAGTGCATATATTAAAGAAAACGACAATATGCTTGGTGTGAATGTGTTAATTAAACAACAGATTAACGAATTAAACTAAATAAAAGCAATTAAATAAGGACAAGATTAACTGTGTAAACAAGAAGGAGTACTTGAACTGAAATTAAATATAACTCGATCACCCCAAAAGAAAGAGAATAGGGCTAGAAGGACCGGGGATCCAAATAAGGTACCTGATTTGTGGAATTCTCAAGTCGGGAGGTACCTGAATTGTGGAATCCTCAAGTCGGAAATGTGCTCTAATGGGCCAATTCTCGGGTGGTGATTCAAGTAAGACTTCAATGTCGGTCGGAGGTTCGGCAGGGTTTGGGCGTTGGGGCTTAGAATCGCTCGGCATATCGGCAGAGTCTCTCTCACTCAAAATTCATACTGAAAACATACGCTGGGGTACGGTATTTATAAAATTCTTCAACCAATGAGATGTTGCCACGTTTTGGGAAACGTCAGGCCATTTGGAGTTGGCAGTCGCTATGATGCAAGTTGGCGGTCCCCATGTTTTTGAAAGGTTCTACAAAGTTCTATGGCGGACGCCTAATAGAAGTTGGCGGTCGCCATGATGAAAGGTGGCGGTTGCCACTTTTGGCTAGGGTTTCTACAAAGTTCTCTGGCGGGGGCCATAATGAGAGTTGGCGGTCACCTTACTTGGGCAGCAAGTTTCGTTTATTCGTCAAAATTTCATTAGCTTGAAGGTTTTGGGTTCAAATATCGAGCTTCAATCACTTCTCGAGGATCATACAGAGGTACTAATCCACCTGTTTTCATCATCGGATTCACCTAAGATTAGGCGGGGTCAAATTGGGGTGTCTACAGTTGCCCCTCTTTGATATAACTTGCATAGGAACGCGTGAAGCAGGTTATATCAAAGATCCAGAGATAACAACCATTTGACCGAGCCTTCAATTTTAGGCCACAAACACACAAGCATGCATATGATGTTGGTCGTACTCGAATTTTCATCGAGCTGCCTACATGTCCCTTTTGCTAGGGATCACACAAGAACGTAGTTCATGGGGCAAAAATACAAGGATGATGCATGACAAGTATAATGCAATGCGAGTCAGTTTAGGGTCATGAAGAGGACCGAGTCAGTTCAGGGTCATGAGGAGGACCGATGAGTCAGTTTAAGGTCATGGGGAGGACCGAGTTAGTTTAGGGTCATAAGCAGGATCGACGAGTCAGTTTAAGGTCGTGAGGAGGACCGATGAGTCAGTTTAGGGTCATGAGGAGGACTGAGTCAGTTTAGGATCATGAGGAGGACCAACGAGTCAGTTTAGGGTCATGAGGAGGATCGATGAGTCAGTTTAAGATCATGAGGAGGACCGAGTCAGTTTAGGGTTATGAGGAGGACCGGCGAGTCAGTTTAGGGTCATGAAGAGGACCGATAAGAAAGTTTAGGGTTATAAGGAGAACCAATGAGTCAGTTTAGGATCACGAGGATGATCGATTAGTCAGTTTATGGTCATGAGGAGGACCGACGAGTCAGCTTAAGGTTATGAGCAGGACCGACAAGTCAGTTTAGGGTCGTGAAGAGGACCGATGAGTCAATTTAGGGTAATGAGGAGGACCGAGTCAGTTTAGGATCATGAGGAGGACCGACGAGTCAGTTTAAGGTCATGAGGAGGACCTGATGAGTCAGTTTAGGGTTATGAGAAGGACCGACGAGTCAGTTTATGGTCATGAGGAGGACCGACGAGTCAGTTTAGGGTCATGAGGATGACCGACGAGGCAGAATCTAAGAATGCGGGACTTAGGATGATTAGAAGCCAAGCTAAGACTGAAAGTTGGATTTATCGGGAAGAAAGATCGCGAATTAATAAGTTAATACCTAAAACTTTGAGATGAGACATGAGATAAAAATAATGTTTTTAAAAAGCCAACTCACGGCTTAAAAATTAACTTTATCGGGGAAGAAAATATCTCAAAGAAATAAGGATTTAAAACGCACAAAATTTTCTCGAAGTATTTTTTAAGAAATTTCTAAAATTATTTTCAGCAAGTTCTAAAGGTTATTTTTAGGAATAAAACATGTACACAAAATAATCATCAAAATTTTATGTTTTCTAAAAATTATTTTTTTAAAAGAGAATAATTTAATCAATAAAATAAATGCATAATTGTGATAATAACAAATCCCTCATTAAAAAAGCCCAAACAGCCCCTAAAACGTCGTGAAAAGAAACTGACACAATGTGACCCTTGACAACCTGGCGGTCGCTAGGACAAAACCCCTCTGATATGGCGGTCGCTGGGTAAAAACCCTTCCAACATGAGGGTCGCCGTGTGTCTTTTGGGAAATCTGGCAGTCGCCCACTTTAGAAGTGGCGACCGCCAACTTGAGACGCGCACCAGCCCTTTAAGGCGCGCGGGGTGGCCTCATTCTTCACCTTCTCACTCTCTCTCTAACCCTCTCGCACTCTCAAGTTCTCTCACTTCCTTTCGTTCTTTGAGCTTTCGTGCCTTGTTCTTTGTGGTGCGAGATGTTTACCTTATTGTTCGTGATTCTCTTTCTATTCGTGGCGGGCCAAGGCCATGGGCATGACGACTCGGGGGCACGACGGGACCCTCCATTAGTGGGGGTACTTTCGCGCAGCTCACTGCTGCGATGAATGCTCTAGTATTCGAGGCAGAGCGTGCCTCTCACCAGGTTGCTGAGGAGGTGCGAGCAGCTGCTGAGGCTCAGGTGGCTGCTGATGCTGCTGCAGAGATTGCGGTAGCTGATTTCTTTTATCCTGATGCTAGAGAGGGTCATCCGGCACCCTTCGACCTGCACACCTATGCTCCTCTACCTCATCACTTAATTCCGTGCGGGATGAGACGCTACGAGCCTCCAGATGATGCTGTTGTTGTCGACCTTCTTCTACGAGAGCCCGATCACCACATGTATTGTCAACGTCCCTCGGTAGGTATCCTATCCCTACTTTTTCAATACCGAAGTATGGAATATAAAACGTAGACGCATGTTTAGGATTCCCATATGATTTGATGATGATGACTGATGATGATGATTTATTTTTGATGTGTTGAATGATTTTGATGATGTGGATGTTGATTGATGATATAAATGATGATTGAAATTTGAGCTTAGTTTAGATACTTATGCAATGGAGATCAAAACAGTAGGGATACTAGGATCTTTTAAACAACCAATAAAATGGACGATTAGTTTAGCAAAAATCTCAAAAATAAAAGGTTTAAATTTTTATTGTTTATTTGTGAAAAACACAAATCTATGGGGGAATCTTTGTTTTGATTTTTGATTTTTATTTATTTATTATTATTTTATTATTTATTTATTTATTTTTATTATTTATTATTATTATTATTATTTTTAATTAATTTATTTATTTATTTATTTTATTTATTTATTTTATTTGGAATATGAAAACTAAAAGGGGTAATCTTAAAATCCCAAAAAATTTAGAGGCAATTTTGTCAAAAATCTTAAAATTTGGGGCAATTTCTTTTTTTCTTTTCTTTTTTTTTTTTCGAGAATCTAGAAACTTTTTGAAATTTTTTTGGAAACCTTAGAGAATTTTGAAAAGAATCTTAGATAATTAGGGAAAATTTTTAAAAAAATTCAAAATAATTTTTAGATATCTTTAAAATATTATGAAAATTTTGAAATTTTTTTTAGAAATTTGAGAAAAATTTTAAGAAAATCCTAGAAATATTTAGAAAATCCTAAAAATTTTAAAAAAAAATTGAGAAAATTTTGAGAATATCTTAGGAATTTTTAGAAAATTCTAGAAAGTTGAGAAACATTTTGAGAAAATTCTAGAAATTTTTAGAAATTTTTTAAAAATTTAAGAAAAATCCTATAAATTTGAGGAA
>JAOTRH010452851.1:0-30123 GCA_034768845.1 Heliamphora exappendiculata | reverse complement strand
CCCAGAAAATTTAGGAAATTTTTTAAAAAATTCTAAAAATTTGAGAAAAATTTTTAAAAAATTTTAGATCATAGAAATTTGAGAAATATTTTTAGAAGATCTTAGAAATTTTTAGAAAATCCTTGAAATTTTAAAAAAATTTTAAGAAAATCCTAGAAAGTTTTAAAAAATCCTAAAAATCTGAAAAAAAAATTTAAAAACTTTTAGAAAATTCTAACAATTTGAGAAAAATTTTTAGAAGATCCTAAAATTTTTTAGAAAATTCTAAAAATTTGAGAAAAATTTTTAGAAGATCCTAAAAATTTTTAGAAAATCCTAAAAATTTGAGAAAAAGTTTTAGAAATTTTTAGAAAATCATAGTAATCTGAGAAATTTTTTAAAATTTGGGGCAAATTTCTAAAAATTCCTAGAAAATTAATTCTAAAAAGTTAGAGCAAAAGAGGCAAAACACAAATATCAAAGGAAAGAGATTTTTTTATTTTATTATTTTATTATTATTATTATTATTATTATTATTATAGAATGATTAACATAAAAATATAGAGGTTTGCCTGGCGAACCAGGGCTTGGGATTCCTATTCTTTTACTA
Organism: Heliamphora exappendiculata; assembly: GCA_034768845.1. Taxonomy (NCBI): domain Eukaryota; kingdom Viridiplantae; phylum Streptophyta; class Magnoliopsida; order Ericales; family Sarraceniaceae; genus Heliamphora; species Heliamphora exappendiculata. Next base: position 29,534 of record JAOTRH010452851.1, on the reverse strand, counting down.
GGATTTGCAAAAATCAAAGGATTGTCATTTACACACGAACCTAGGGTTAAAAAGATTTGCCTGGCGCACTAGGGTTTAGGGTGCCTAGTTTTTTAGGGTTTGAAAGAATCGAAGAGTCGTCATTTATACACGAACCTAGGATTAGGGTACCTAGTTTTCTAGGGCTTGAAAGAACCGAATGGTCGTCACTTACACACGATTCTAGGGCTTGAAAGAACCGAAAGGTCGTTACTTACACACGAACCTAGGGTTATGGTGCCTAGTTTTCTAGGATTTGAAATAACCGAAGGGTCGTCACTTACACACAAACCTAGGGTTAGGGAGAACCGAAGGGTCGTCACTTACACACGAACCTAACGTTTTGCTTACAGAAATTTTTTTGCACTTTGTTTGCTCGATCTGTTCTTTATATATTCTCTACTTATTTTTTTCTTTTCAGGTTGGTCACTATGTCAGAGGCTTCGGAGGTTCTACCTCTGGAGAGGTATTGGAGTGGTATGATGCTCTTCCTGCTCCCAGCCAGGCTTACATTGACGCATCTGATTTTGCTCGTTTCATACCCTTATTGGGTAGGACGAGCAACAACCGGGTATGGTTGACATCTCTAGCGGAGCGGTAGTGGGACACCACCAACACCTTTCATTTCACTACCTTCGAGGCCACTCTGATGCCTCTGGACTTGTCCATGATTACCGGCATCTCGGTTGGAGGAGCTCCCATCCCATTTGATCTTACCATTGCCTGCTCTGCTGACGCGCTGATGCAGTTCCTCGGGGCCATTCCAGCATAGATGGACAAAGACCGGGTGTGATATACCTGGTTTTTTGAGCGTTTTAGACACTTCCACTATACAGAGCCTCGCCACTACGAGTGGGTTGCTCGGGGATTTCTAATGTATATGTTCGGTACCTCCATGTTCTCGAACAAGGAGAATATCATTCATTTACATTACTTGAGCGCCCTGGCTCGTCTAGACCGAGTCGCTTCGTTCGACTGGGGAGGAGCTGCCATCGCCACCCTCTACAGCTTCGTGAGGACTCTTACTCGGTTCCCCCAAGAGCTTAGCATCAGGGGATACTGAAGGGTCTGGAAGGTATGGTTTAGTTTCTTCAGTCTTCTATTCATTTCTGTTATCTGTTATCCACTATCTTCTTGCTGACATCTTTTCTTTGTAGCTGTGGACTTATGAGTTCCTCGGCTTCATGTCCCGGCGAACTCGACGACAGACCCTCTAGTCATTCCCCGTGCAGCCCGGTGGTCCCGAGGGCTGAAGGGGAAGCAGGCCGGGGGAAAGGACATTGATCGCTTCTGAGTTTCACTGGACCGACTGACCCCTAACCAGGTATCATTTTTATTGCTCTTTGCATTGTACATCGTATTCTGCATTATTCTACTCACTGCATTGCATTACGCTGTACTGTACTGTTATTTGTTCTGCACACTGATTACTATATTCTGTTCACTGATTACTATACGCTGCACTGTTCACTATACTCTGTAGGTTCACTGGGATGTCTAGCAGGGAGTAGAGGATCGGGCTGGCGCAGACCTGATGTGCAGTTGGGATATCGCTTCGCGACAGATCCTGTTAGAGGGTCCATTTAGACGGGAGTACTATCTAAGAGAGCAAGTGATTCGCCAATCGCTCGGCCTGGATCACTTCTGGATCCTAGTGGTCCCTCCAGCCAGTATGCACTAGACCGATCATCTGAGCTGCGTCGATCTTCTTTTAGAGCTAGTGGGGACTCCTGCTGCTGAGCTGCTGGCGGCGGAGGGAGATTACAGCGCCTGGGCCCGGGTTCAATTGCTTGGACCATTAGAACCTGGCCCGATTGCCCCAGGTGGTGGGAGGAGGAGACGGATGCCAGAGGATGAGGGAGCTGGTATTAGTGCAGCTGTTAATGTTGGAGCAAGAGCCGATGCTGCTGTTGCTGGGGGAGCTAGAGTTGAAGCTACCGAGATACCCTGGACCGTGCCGACCATTGTTGCTGGGTATCCTTTCGACATCCCCATTCTGGTTCCTCCGATTTTAGAGTCCAGCCAGTATATGCTTAGGTTCGTTCTTTTCCTTATTACTTTCCTTTCTGCTTTCGATTTAAATTGCTTAGTTCTTTATTCTTTTTGATAGGCGGATCAGGCTTGGCTGGATCGCCTCATGCTGGTAGTGAGCGGCATGCGAACTTTGATTCACCAGCAGGATGCTGCTCTACATGCAGCTGGGGTTCCTTTCATCCCTCTATCGGTGAGTGTCTTTCTCTTTAGTCTCGATTTTGTTTCATACCGCTTTCTTACCCTTTGTCTCTTTTGACAGCCACCAGTGGTTGCTGATGCTCCACCCTAGGGTCCTGCTCAGCCTCCTGCTCATGCTCCGGCTCGAGGCCGTGGGCCCCGTGCTACTTCGTCCAGAGCGCGTTCCCGGGTATCCATCTCTTCTACTAGGAGCCGATCGAGAGTCATGTCCTCTTCCTCGGGTAGTGATGATAGTGATGACTTTGACCAGCTCTTTGAGGATGATAGCTCGGACGAGGCCGGTCCTTCTTCCCGCCGGGTCCGCCAAAGACATTCCTGAGATAGAGAGAGAGCCCGCCCTCCTCAGTTACTTTTTTACTTTCATTTAGATACATTTACTCTTTATGGGCCTGCGTGCCGCGGTTTGATACATTTACTTGATCCATGGGCCTGCGTGCCCCAATTTACTGTTTTATTAGGCCAGAGTGTCCTGGTTGCATTTTGATACATTCTACCACTTTTGATGCATTTGGGGCCTTCGCGCCATTTATTACTTTACATGTTTATCTGTTGCATGATTTTTTTTTATTTGCTGCTCAAACTGTTTTGGATACATAATTCAGATGCCACGATTTATACAGATCACACAAACTGCAAACTAACACACACCCGTCATGTTCAGAAATGGTGGTAGCCATAACATAACATGGCGGTCGCCAGTTCCAAGGAGATTAACATGACGGTTGCTATTTATAATTTGGCGATCGCCTAGTCAAAGGGCTGATATCACTGTACGATGCTTTTTAGAGTTGGAAGTCGCCAACTCCAAGGTGGCGGTCGCCACATTGAATGTACCATTTGCCAAAATTTTGATTTTTCACCTTTTTCTGCCTTATAAATACAGCCCCGGAGGCCTCATTTTCTGTTGTTCTGACCCAGATGGCTAATCTCTTTTCTTCATGGATTGAGGCATTCACTCATGTCGAACGTTTAAACTTCGCCCTTTTTGGTATCAACTCTTTATTTTTTCTCATGGCCATAAAGATTGATGAGCCTTTGCAGAAAGCAGCTGCTCAGCTGTGGGACCCGCAATCCCACGTCTTCCGATTCAGCCTTAAAGAGCTATGCCCTACAGTGGAGGAGTTTGCTATCATTTTGGATTTGGCCCCTCGAAGCTCTGTTGTAGTTTTCACTTTCTTTCTTTCAACCCGTCAGCAGGTGATACAGCTTTGTGAACTATCTAGGATGGAGACCTCTCTTCTGACACAAGATGACTGTCTTGACATACCCTAGATCATTGATAGATTCCGTCCTACCGGTGACCTTAGTGACCTCGACTTTCAGCTGCGGCGACGTTATGCTCTTTGCTTCTGTCTTCTTGCCCAGTATCTTCTTGTCCCTTTTGATGAGCGGGTTAGCTGTGCATTAGTTGATATTGCAGGCCAGATGTGGATGGGGAAAGACTTTGTACCACTTGTCCTAGCTGAGACACTACTGGATTTAGATGCCGTTCATCGTGGTGAGACCGCTACTTTTGCTGACAGCCCTTTACTTCTTCAGGTAAATTTCAAACTTTTATCCGCCTTCTGTCATATTATAAGGTTTCTCCTTCACTGTTCTAACTCTTGTTGCAAATCTGGCTAATGGAAAAGGTAAACCTTGTACAAAAATACCTATTAACAGACACAGTGCTGTAGTTTGTCTTTACCGCCACTGTTATCAGATATGTAACACCGAGACAGCCTGGCGACAGTACCTCTCATCCCTAATTGGCCCAGATATTACTTGGCAGACTCTGACTACCATGGATCACCCTGGTGTTCTGCTGATTGGTCTGCGTCAGACTACTTTCTATTACTCCCATCGGATCATGCAGCAGTTCGGTCGCAGTCAGGTCATCTTTTCTAGTATTCGAGGCCATCTATTCTCATCTGCGCTACGGGCTCCATTTCTAACACTGTATCAGGATGCTTGGCCCTCTTGTTCACGTATGAAAATGCAGAAGTTGCAATGTCCTGAGCTTTTTGCTTAGTACAAGACAAGGCTGATACAGGATCGGGAGAAGAAAGTTAAAGAAGAAGGAAAACATGCAGCAAAAAGGAGAAGGATTTGAGGCCTCCTGCTTTGTCTTAAAGATTTCATAACTTTCATTTTTTGTTTGTAGAGTTTGGGACTTACGTGCCCTCCCTTTAAAAATTTTGTAGCTATAATTAAAGTAATAAAAAACTCTCACTTCTAAATGGTTTAAATTTATCTAAAGTTTGAATGACTTTATTATCAGAATTCAAAGACAAATTTGCATTGGCCTTACTCGGATTCAAAATGATTTAAAACACAAAATGTGGCCAGACTTCTTAAAAGAAGTTGTCCACGTATCCCAGAAAATGGAATCAGGCCATAACGTAGTTCGGGCTCGGTTCTCACTCAGGTATTGACGCTTTCCTTTTGCGGTACCCTAACTTTTGCCAAGGTTGCCCTTTCAAGTTTTGGCCTTACGGACTGCTCTAATTTTTGCCGATGTTGCCTTTTCAATTTTTAACTCAGCGAGTTTTTATTTTTGTTTTATTTTTACCTCAAGGATAGTACTTTTTGATTTGATCGAGGTTAACTGGAGTGAAAAATACCTTGCCATCCAAATCCATAATAATGACTGCCCCACCGGTCATGATGGTTTTGATGAGGAACGGTCCGGACCAATTTGGCTTGAACTTGCCTCTCGGGTCAAAGATAGGAGTTCTGATTTTCTTAAGAACCATATCCCCTGCTGCTGAGTTGCTGCAACGGAGGAAGATTACACTGCTTGGGCCTGGGTTCCCTTGCTGGGACCACTAGGACCAGGCCCGGCTGCCCCAGGTGGTGGGAGGAGGAGACGGATGCCAGAGGATGAGGGAGCTGGTATTGGTGCAACTGTTGATGCTGGAGCAGGAGCCGCTGCTACTGCTGTCGGGGGAGCTAGAGTTGGAGTTGCCGAGATATCCTGGACCGTGCCGACCATCGTTGCTGGGTATCCTTTCGACATCCCCATTTCGGTTCCCCCGATTTCGAAGTTCCAGCCAGTATATACTTAGGTTCGTTCTTTTCCTCACTACTTTCCTTTCTGCTTTCGATTTAAACTGTTTAGTTCTTTATTCTTTTTGACAGGCGGATCAGCCTTGGTTGGATCGCCTTATGCTGGTAGTGAGCGGCATGCGAACTTTGATTCGCCAGCAAGATGTTGCTCTGCGTGCAGCTGGGGTTCCTTTCATCCCTCTACCGGTGAGTGTCTTTCTCTTTGGTCTCAGTTTTGTTCCATACCGCTTGCTTACCCTTTGTCTCTTTTGACGGCCACCTGTGGTTGCTGCTGCTCCGCCCCAGGCTCCTACTCAGCCTCCTACTCATGCTCCGGCTCGAGGCCGTGGGCCCTGTGCTGCTTCCTCCAGAGGTCGTTCCCAAGGATCCATCTCTTCTGCTAGGAGCCGATCTAGAGTCATGTCCTCTTCCGCGGGTAGTGATGACGGTGATGACTTTGACTGGCACTTTGAGGATGATAGCTCGGATGAGGTCGGTCCTTCTTCCCGCCGGGTCCGCCAAAAACATTCATGAGAGAGAGAGAGAGAGAGCCCCCCTCCCCAGTTACTTTTTCACTTTCATTTAGATACATTTACTCTTTATGAGCCTGCGTGCCCCGATTTGATAAATTTACTTGATCCATGGACCTGTGTGTCCTAGTATACTGTTTTATTGGGCCAGGGTGTCCTGGTTACATTTTGATACATTCTACCACTTTTGATGCATTTTGTGCCTTCGCGCCATTAATTACTTTACATGTTTATTTGTTGCATGATTTTTCTTTATTTGCTGCTCAAACTGTCTTGGATGCATAATTCAGATGCCACGATTTGTACAGATCACACAAACTACAAATTGACACACACCCGCCATGTTCAAACATGGCGGTCGCCATAACATAACATAGCGGTCGCTAGTTCCAAGGAGACTAACATGGCGGTTGTTATTTATAACTTGGCGGTCGCCTGGTCAAAGAGATGATATCACTGTACGATGCTTTTTAGAGTTGGCGGTCGCCAACTCTAAGGTGGCGGTCGCCACATTGAACATCCCTTTTACCGAAATTTTGATTTTCTGCCTTTTTCTGCCTTATAAATACAGCCCTGGAGGCCCCATTTTTTGTTGTTCTGACCCAGATGACTAATCTCATTTCTTCATGATTGAGGCATTCTCTCATGTCAAACGTTTAAACTTCGCCCTTTTCGGTATCAACTCCTTATTTTCGCTCATGGCCATAAAGATTGACGGGCCTTTGCAGAAAGTAGCTGCTCAGCTATGGAACCCGCAATCCCACGTCTTTCTGTTCGGTCTTGAAGAGCTATGCCCTACTGTGGAGGAGTTTGCTACCATTTTGGATTTGGTCCCTCGAAACTCTGTTGTAGTTCCCACTTTCGTTCTTTCAACCCGTCAGCAGGTGATACAGCTTTGTGGTCTACCTAAGATGGAGACCACTCTTCTGACACAGGATGAATGTCTTGAAATACCATGGATCATTGATAGATTCCGTCCTACCGGTGACCTTAATGACCTCGACTTTCAAGTGCGGCGACATTATGCTATTTGCTTCTGTCTTTTTGCCCAGTATCTTCTTGTCCCTTTTGATGAGCGGGTTAGCTGTGCATTAGTTGACATTGCTGGCCAGATGTGGATAGGAAAGGACTTTGTACCACTTGTCCTTGCTAAGACACTGTTGGGCCTAGATGCCGTTCATCGTGGTGAGATCGCTACTTTTGCTGGCAGCCCCTTACTTCTTCAGGTAAACTTTAAACTTTTATCAGACTTCTGTCATATTATAAGGTTTTTCCTTAACTGTTCTAACTCTTGTTGCAGATCTGGCTGATGAAAAAGGTAAATCTTGTATAAAAATACCTACTGATAGACACAGTACTGCAGTTTTTCCTTACCGCCACTGTTATCAGATATGTAACACCGAGACAGCCTAGCGATAGTACCTCTCATCCCTAACTAGTCCAGATATTACTTGGCAGTGCCCCTGGTGGCAGATCCCTGCCATGACTCTAACTACCATAGATCACCCTAGTGTTCTGTTCATTGGTCTGCAGTCAGGTCATCTTTCTTAGTATTTGAGGCTGTCTATTCTCATCTGCGCGGCGGGCTCCAATTCTAACACTGTATCAGGATGCCTGGCCCTCTCGTTCACGTATGGAAATACAGAAGTTGCAATGTCCCAAGCTTTCTACTTAGTACAAGACATGGTTGATTTGATACAGGATCGGGAGAAAAAAGATAAAGAAGAAGGAAAACAAGCAGCAAAAAGGAGAAGAATTTGAGGACTCCTGCTTTGTCTTAAAAATTTCATAGCTTTCCTCTTTTGTTTGTAGAGTTTGGGACTCACGTGCCCTCCCTTTAAAAACTTTGTAGCTCTAAGTAAAGTAATGAAAAACTCCTACTTTTAAAATGGTTTAAATTTATCCAAAGTTATAATGACTTTATTATCAGAATTCAAAGATAAATTTGCATTGGCCTTACTCGGATTCAAAATGGTTTAAAACACAGAATGTGGCCAGACTTTTCAAAAGAAGCTGCCTACGTATCCCAGAAAATGGAATCAGGCCATAACGTTGCTCGGGCTCAGTTCTCACTCGGGTATTGACGCTCTTCTTTTGCGGTGTCCTAACTTTTGCCAAGGTTGCTCTTTCGGGTTTTCGACCTTACGGACTGTTCTAACTTTTGCCTGTGTTGCCATTTCAGTTTTCAACTCAGCGAGCTTTTATTTTTGCTTTATTTTTATCTCAAGAATAGTACTTTTTGAGTTGATCAAGGTTAACTGGAGTAAAAAACACATTGCCATCCAAATCCATAATAATGATTACACCACCGGTCATGATGGTTTTGATGAGGAACGATCCGGACCAGTTTGGCTTGAACTTGCCTCTCAGGTCAAAGATAAGAGTTCTGATTTTCTTAAGAACCAGATCCCCTTCTCTGAGATATCGGGTCTTGACCTTCTTATTGAATACTCGAGCTATCCTCCTTTGGTATTCTTGTACGCAAAACAGAGTCTGCAATCTTCTTTCATCAAAGAAGAGCAACTCTTCCATTCGCTTTCTCTGCCATTCTGCTTCTGAAATATTGGCTTCGGCCACTACTCTTAGCGAAGAAATTTCCACCTCAATAAGAAGCACAGCTTCCATCCCGTATACTAAAGAGTATGGTGTAATTCAAGTTGAAGTTCTGATTGACGTTCTATACCCCCAAAGTGCAAATGGTAGATGTTCCGGTCAATTCTTATGTGAGTTGATTGTCTTTTGCAGAATTTTCTTGACATTTGTGTTTGTTGTCTCGACTACCCCATTGGTCTGCGACCGATATGGTGAGGACTTGTGGGCCACAATCCGGTATTCTTTAAAGAGATCTAAGACCTCTCCTTGAAAATGCGAGCCATTATCTGAGATGACCTCATGGGGAACCCCGTACCGGCAAATAATGTTTTGCTTGATGAACTTAGCAACATGAGAGGCTTTCAATACTGAGTAGGAGGCTGCTTCCACCCACTTAGTAAAGTAATCAATGGCCACTAAGATGAACTCGTGTCCATTTGATTCCTTCGGTGTTACCTAACCGATCACATCGATGCCCCATACTGAAAACGATCATGGTTACGTCAGGTTATAGAGCTGAGATGGGGGAACGTGCATAAGGTTCACGTGAATCTGACACTTATGGCACCTCCGTACAAACTGTATACAGTCTATCTCCATTGTTATCCAAAAGTATCCTTGTCGTAAGATTTTCTTCGCTAACATATTTTCGCTCATGTGTGGCCCACAAACTCCCATATGAATTTTTTTCATCAGTTCTTGACCTTCTTTATTGTTGACGGATAGTTTATTGATGCCAGAATGCCCCCGTTTGTATAGTCTTCCACCGCAAATGACAAACTGTGCACATAATCGTTGTATTGCCCTTTTATCCTTTTTGCTGGCAAACTTGGGATATTCTCATTTCTCCACGAAGTTCTAAATGTCAAAGTACCATGGAAGGTCGTCAGTGCTTTCCTCGATTGCGGCCGTCGTCTCGCATGACGACTTTCTCTTCTGTTCAATTATCAAAGGCCTCATTCTGACTCCGGATGGTATGTCAATCATGGATGCTAGGGTGGCCAATGCGTCGGCGAACTTGCTCTGCAGTCTTGGCACATGGGTAAAGATCATTGATTCGAAACACGGTATCAGTTTCTCTAGCTCTTGATGGAAGAGAATCAAAATTAGGTTCCTGACCTTCCATTCTACTCGTGCTTGTGAAACTACCAGTGCTGATTCTCCGATGACTTCCAACCTCCTTGCCCCTAATTCTAAGACTGCCTCCAATCCTGCTAAATATGCTTCATACTCAGCCTGATTGTTGGTAACTTCAAAATTGAGCTTTAGGGACAACAGAACGTGTGATTCGTAAGGAGTGACAAGAAGGACTCCTATTCCATAGCCATATTGATTAGATGCGCCATCAAAATATAGAGTCCACTTGTCATCCCCGACTTTCATCAGCTATTCGTCAGGAAATTGGAACTTTGTGTCTTCACCTCCTTCAACTAGTTAATCGGCCAGAAATTATGCCATTGCTCTACCCTTGACTGACTTCTGGGTGACATATTGAAGATCAAATTCATATAATAACAGCAACCATCAAGCCAACCTTCCTGTCAGTGCTGGCTTTTCAAACAGATACTTTAATGGGTCCATCTGGGAGATGATGTTCACTGTGAAAGACAGCATGTAATGCCTTAGTTTTCAGGAAGCCCAAACCAAGGCCCAGCATGTCTTTTCCAGTGGTGTGTACCGTATTTTTGACCATGTCATCTTCTTACTTAAGTAGTAAACAGCCTTTTCAATTCGAGTTTCACCTTCTTGTGCCAGCATACATTCCATAGCTGAGTCAGTCACTAACAAGTAGAGGATCAGTGGCCTATCAGGTTCGGGAGGAGCTAGAACAAGTGGATTTTGCAGATACTGCTGTACGGCATCAAAGGCATCTTGGCATTTCTGATCCCATTCAAACTCAACTCCTTTCTTCAGCAGACGAAAGAGTGGCTTGCAAGTAGTTGTTAATTTTGCGATGAACCGACTGATGAATTGTATCTTACCTAGAAAGCCTCTAACTTCTCGTTCAGTCTTCGGAGGAGGCATATTTAAAATTGCTTTGATTTTTGAAGGATCCACTTCGATACCTCGTTGAGTAATCATAAATCCCAGCATCTTTCCAGTAATAATTCCGAAGGCGCACTTTTGTGGATTGAGTCACACTTGTATTTTTGAATCATTTCAAAGAACTTTTACAATGCTGTGATGTGGCCATCCCTATCCTTGGACTTAGCGATCATATCATCCACGTACACTTTGACCTCCTTATGTATCATGTCATGCAGTAAACTAGTGGGAGCCCTCTGATAGGTTGCCCCTGCATTCTTCAAATCAAACAGTATTACACGATAATAATAGATGCCCCATGGTGTAGTGAATGTCGTCTTTCTCTATCCATGACAATCTGGTTGTACCTGGAGAAGCCATCCATGAATGACAGCAAGGCGTGCCCCGCTGTACTGTCTACTAAGACGTCGATGTATGGTAGTAAAAAATCATTTTTCGGGCTAGCCTTGTTGAGGTCCTGAAAATTCACGCAAACTCGGATATGTCCGTCCTTCTTTAAAACTGGCACAATGTTGGCTACTCATTTTGGATGCTCAGTTACCATGAGGAATCCTGCATTAATCTGTTTGGCAAATTCTTCTTTGATCTTCAAAGCCCATTCTGGCTGGATCTGTCTTAATTTTTATTTGACCGATTTAGCATCAATGTATAAGAGGATATGGTGTTGGACGATGTCAGGATCTATTCCGAAAATATCCTCGTAAGATCATGCGAATGCATCCTTGAATTCTTTTAATAAAGGTATTAATTGTTCTTATTCAACTAAGGATAAAGAAGAACCAATTTGAACATTTTCGTAGGTTATTTTCATTATCCAAATTTATTGATAAAATTTCTTCAATTATAGATTGGGCACGTATTTTTTTTCTTTTTATTAAAAGTGTTATTTCTTCGGGAATATACCCGTCAAACTCAAAATCGTCGAAAAATGTATGAAATAAATCAAACAAAGCAGAGTAATCAGAAATTTCATTCATTTCATTAAGAGATGCACAAATAGACGTGCCCTCAACCACAGACTCTGACTCGAACTTGGACTCAGGATAGACAGCCTGCATATTACAAGACTCGATGGTCCAATTCTTCACTTCCTTTGCAGTTGCATCAACAATGAGCTTGGTGGAGTCGACTGGTGCGCTGAAGCCCATCATGAAGCAGTCCGAGTCGATTACTTGCAGTTGTGCCATCTTTTCATTGAACAATATTCCCATGCCGATTCCATCGAGCTTATCGGCCCAATCTTCTTCTTGAATCTTCTTTTCTTCCTTTTCCCCTTTAGCTGCCTCTTCTCCTTCTGTATCAGACAACTGATGGTCGAAAAGATCTCCAACCCTGGCAGCTTTTGATTGATTTTCTCGTCGATCCATTACTCCAAAAAGTTGCAGTACGAGAAATCTTCCCCCTCTTTGACAAAGTACCCATTGAGAGTTCCTGAATAATTGACCTTCCGTCCCTTCTTAGGTCCTTCTAAATCTTCCTCCGTCGGTTTGTATCCAAGACCGAAACGGTGAGAAGCTGGCAATACCTGAATGGGTTCGAGGATTCCTTGTTGTTTACGTCCTAATCCCATACCAGGGAAAAAGGGCATTTTCCTCATCATTGTTACAGCACGCGGGTTGATGTACATTTCCTTCTCGTTCAACAATATCTGTACGCCTGGGTTTCGTCGAACTGGAAGCCACTGAGCGATACATCACCCTCACCATGCTGTACTTCCAACAGAGTTGAGCCCTCTCCTTCTCTTGGGGGATGAATGTTGTCTTCTCCACGAATAGTCGAAACTGCTCCATTTCTTATCAGTTTCAATTTCTGATGGAGAGTCGATGGTACAACTTAGACACTTGGTCATGCAACCAAGGTCTACCAAGTAACAAGTTGAAAGCCGCCGGTACGTCTAGTACATGAAACTCAATCGACGTTTCCAAGGACCCTACTGATATCGCAAATGACACCAGTCCCAGTACGTCCCTCCTTATGTTGTCATAAGCCCGAAATCCTTGATTGCTCGGTATGAAGTGCTCCTTTTTTAGTCCTAAATAGAGTGTTGTTCTGAGCAGATATACATTTAATGCAGACTCGTTATCGATAAGAGTCACAGGGACCCATTGGTCCAGGCACTTAACAGTAATATGCAGTGGTTTGTTGTGATTCCTTCCATCTGCAAGTAGATCTTTATCGAAAAAAGAAATGATTTTTGGTTCTACCGCCGGCAAAATAGGTCCAATCAGTTGCTCTGGGTGGCCTCTATCGGAACGCTGGCTTTATTCAGAACCTTTAGCACAGCTTATCAGTGTTTATGCGAGGCCATCAATAGCCCCCAAATGCTGATATTGGCTTACGTCTTCTTTAACTACTTCAACACTGCACCATCCTCTTCTTCATGTTCTTTTTCCTTTCCTTTTCCACTTAGTTGCCTCATTTCCAACTGGGCTGGCTTGAAATGCCGCCCACTTTTGGTAAGATGTTCTATCCCCTCCTCGGGATTTCATAATCCCGTTATTGTGTCGATGGTCTGTCGTACCTCGTTCACAAGCGGAGAGCTTTCGAATGTCCACAAATCGCCTAAATCGCCGATTGCTATTCTTCTTCTTCTTTCCTCATAAGCTTCGATGGCCCATGTATTATCAATTTCTTTCCATATGTCCTCTTCGATAAAATTCACCTACTGTTCCCGAGCTGCCCAAAAATCGATTCATTCTGTTCCATTCGATTTTAGTATGACCCTTACCAGCCAATAAGACTACATCTCGTCAACATATATCTCTTTCTCGAAAAGTTAGGGAAGAGCGATGCCATCAAGCACGTGGACCGGGCTGGATAGTCCAATGGCCAGTCGTCTTCCTCGTTATGCTCTCCTCTTGAATTGTTGCCTGATATCCTTCCTAGTAATTATCAATCCACTCCTCTATGACATCCCAGCCATTTTCGGTCATAATCAATGAACAAACTGCCTGATTTTCAGTAGCTGAAACATGAATGTTAGCCCGAGGGCTTTTTAATTTAATTTTGATGATTTTCGTAATTTATTTTCTAAAAATAAATAGATTTAAAATGGATAATATTTTATATTTTTAAAATGAAAGTGTTAACACATTTTGAACCATCAAAGTTGACACCTTAGCAAAAAAAATAACTTTTATCTCAAAAAATATTCAAACACTTAAACAATTTTTAATTAGAATATTTTGTGTTGATCTTAATTGAAAATTAAGTCAAACACTTTTAAGGCAAAATATCCTTGAGGTATATCAAGTGTGTCAACACCCATTGATCAAATGGTTTGACACCCTAACGGTTTTACAAGTTGATCTTCATGTACCAAAACGTTAGTGTCGACACAAACTAGTTTTGTGTCAACACAAAAGTGCCGAAGTGCCTAGGACTTATTTGAGTCTACGCAAATCAATTTTGTATTGACACAAAAGTGATCCTCACTTTTGGTTTTCGGAAGTTTAGGTCGACACAAATAGAAATTGTGTCGACACAAAACAATCGAGACCTTCTGCAGATTTTTGGTGTTGACCCCAAGATAAGTTGTGTCGATCCAAAAGTCCCGAGCCTGCCTGCAAAATTTTGGTGTCAACCCTAAGAGCAAATGTGTCGACACAAAACAACTGAGACAGACTGCAGAATTTTGGTGTTGACCCCAAAGATCAAATGTGTCGACACAAAAGTACCGAGACTTTCTGCAGAATTTCAGTGTCGACACCAGAGACAAGTTGAGTCGACACAAATGATCCTTCCGAATGCTGAAGCTTTAAACGAGTCGACACCAGATTCAAATGTGTCGACCCCAGAACGTTGGAAGGTAAAATGCAAAAATTGTGTCGATCTCTCAAAAAATTTGTGTCGACCCAACCATTTGAAGAACCCTGCCATAGACACTTTTTGTTGACACCAAAGCTATTTGTGTCAACCCTAAAGACGGAAATTCAAAATGCGATAGATCTCAATGGCTGAATTTTTTGCATTTATTGCCCCCACCTACCTCCAACGGACATGATACCCCAAGAACTTATATGAGTTACTTCTCAGCATTTAAGAAGACTGGAGACATACATTTACTGTTCTACTGCTCAAATCAATCTCAGAATCATCAAGCTCACATTTATTGCTGTAACTCCAGTTCTTATTCCTCATTTCTCTTTACCTATTCATTTATTATAAATCAGTTTTGTAAAAAGAGTAAGAGTTCATCATTAATACTCTTCATTTATTGTATTCAAGAGTAAGTCACCCTTGATCCTTTGAGTGAGTGAGTGAATTTCATCAAAAAATAGTTCAAGAGAGATTAGAAGAAAACAGATGCTTGTTTTCATATGATCTTTTTGAAGCTGAAATAGGCTTGTGAATGTGCGCTTAAACATTCAGATCATTCAAGCGAAATCTTGAAGATTGTAAAGGCTTAAAATACGCCCGTGAAGTATTCTGAATAGTGAAAATACTCAAGGGAGATATTGACGAGTAGACGTAGGTCAGGATAAAGCCGAACTACTATAAATCTCTGGTGTCTGGTTCTATTTCTCTATCCCTCATCTTTTAATACTTGCATTGATTTCATATTTGCTTATCTTGTCTTATTGCAATATTAAAAAATGTCTAAAAAAGTTTTTTATGTTGTAATTTATTTTTAAAGACCCAATTAACCCCCCTCTTGGGTTGCCTAGATCTAACAATGAAGACGTGGCAGCTATGTTGGACAGATATATCGCTCGGGTTCTCTGATTACCTCATAGACATGTAATTTACCCCAGCCTGCCTGGCATGATTTGACAGTGGATTAGTCGTGACATTTGGCTTTGGGGTGGCAGATGGTGGCGGAATCACCTTGTTGTCGATGAGGATTTAGATCTCATGTCGGAGCCTTAAGCACTTATCAGTTAGGTGTCCGTGACCTTGGTGGAAGGCGCAACATTGAGAAGCATTAAACCTTGGCGGTAGGGGATCATATACAGGCATGGGGTCCAACGGCTTAATAAGCCATTTCTCAACGAGTCGACTCAAGGCAGTAGATAAAGAAATGTTAAGAGGAGTGAAGACCCTCCTCGGCCTTTGCTGTTAGCCATTGTCTGACTGTTGGGTATTGTTGGATTGTTGGGCGGAAGAGGATGGGTTCAGTAAGTTTACCTCGTTTGAGCGAGACACGAGATTGGTGCCAGCAGTCTGGTTTTGGTTAGTTGCGGGGAATGTCCTCCTTGGTTTCTGGCCAGGCTCGGCTTTTTCAATATCCCCAGATTGAATTGCATCTTCTATTTGAACCACAGCATCAAACAACTGCTCAAATGTGGAAAGCGGCTGTGTGATCAAATAGCGTTTCAGGGAGAATCGTAGATTCTTTACTGCAATCCTCACTTGCTCTTTCTCAGAGGGTCGGTTTGTCATCTTGGCGGCCTTACCCCTTCATTGAGTCAGGAAATCAACAAAAGACTCCCGATTCTCCTGTCGAGTCGTTTCGAGCTCTCGGATAGTTACGTCCAGTTGGACATTGTAACTATACTGACTGACAAAAATCGTAGCTATGTCTTGCTAAGTTCTGATTTTTGCTACATCGAGGGAGAGGAACCATTTCTGTGCTGCCCCAGAAAGAGATCGATGGAAGAACTGAGCTTTCAACTGGTCATCAATTTCCATTGGCGATAGGGTACCAACATACATTCAGAGATGAACTATGGGATCTCTGGTTCTACCGAACTTCTCCATAACTGGCATTTTAAACTTTTTCGGTAGCTTAGCGCCTGGGAACAAACATAGTCCTCCCACATCTAGCATGTATTCTTTGATTCCTTTGGCCTTTCTAAGGACCTTCTCCATCCGGTCGATCTTCTCAACCAACACAGACTCTCTAGACTAAGCGGTATTTTCTTCCTCAACTATCACCTAACGAGGGATCCATGGTGGTGGTGGAACAACTTGTGGTCCATCAGAGACCTGATTGTCATCCCAAAAATCTTTTCCGTTACCATTTTGGTCATCATGTTGTTCATTCGGTACTGGAAAACGGGCCTGAATTGCTCGAATCTGTGCTTGGCACTGATTCTGAGCCTGAGTTTGTTGCTCCACAGTTCTTTGTATCTCAGTAATAGCTCTCATTAGAGCTGTCAAGTTCACCGCATTCTTTGCCATTTCAGCTAGCTCAGTTGGCTGTTCAAATACCCTACAGAGTCTGCCCATCACTGACCTTGCCCAGACACGTGTCGATTGTGCTCTTCTCGGCTCAATGATCTAGACCCGAAGAAAACCTAGGTCCCAAAATCAGAATAACCAGTATCAAGCATTTCCCGGTCAAGAACTCCGATGGCAGATAGAAAATATCCCAAATATCCAAAACAGCAAACCACAGGCAGATAATCACGGAAGCTATAACAATGCCCCTACCGGGCTCATAATAACTGAACAGATTTGACAAAACTTGGGTGAAGAAATAGGCAGTACTCCGACAAGAAAATAGAGTTCGCTAAAAGGACCAGTTTGACCTAAAATTTCTAAAGAAAAAATGAACAGCATAACGATAAGAAACTAGCTCACGCTTGTATAACAAGAATCTGAAGGAAACGAGCCTAAACAAAGGCGAGGCTATAGAACTAACAATCTTAGAATAACCCAAAAAAGAGAGAATCTACTCTAGAGGTTTTAAAACGAAACACGGGTATGACCCCGAGAGGAAAACTATGGAAGAAAAACCAAACATGGTGAAAGAAAAGCCCGGGTAGGAAATCGAAGGCGAAAAGCAAACCTAATCAAAGGACAGAAGAAGATTCAGGCCGAAATCGGAAGAGAAACTAACTTAAGCCTGAACAAGCAATCCTAACAATACGCAATCAAAACATACAATTAAGAAAACACATAATCCTACTATGGTTAGCAGTACCTAATGGGGGGTTCTAAGCTACTATATGCAAAAAGCCGATTTTGATCAATCAAACAAGATACCTTCTGAATAGAGCCGGGTATATATCTCTCATGCCTGAAGTGATGCAGGACATGGTCAAACAGTATGTCCGATCTCTTTTACTGCACCTATGATAGCGTACAGTCGGTAAGGGTTGTACATCTTTCCAACAATTCTCGAAACGGATGAACGTTCAGGGCATCGGGTCGACCAGACAGGGAATTTTTTGAAGAACAGTACGCATGCATGCAAAAATGCAAATGAGAAATTCTTATTAAGAACCAATAATATTTTCAAGTCTAGCCCTCTTATTTAATTTTATAAACTAATCCCTAGCAGAGTCGCCAAAAAGTACTGTGACGTTGGGATTTTGGAATTTTGAAAGTGTTCAAAAAATAAGAGAATTCGAAAATATTTGAAAAAATCTTTTAACACCTTGAAAACTAAATTTTGAAAATTTATTTTTTGTTGAAAATGGAGTCGCCACTTAGTTTTTGAGAAAAACTAAGAAAAACAAAAATGACTACTGATCTTTAAAACGTTTAACTAAAGAAATAGGTTTGAGAGCTAAAGTACGAATCGGAGAAGGTGTTAGGCACCCCGTTCGCCCAACCATAAGGTTGGCTTATACTAATCATCATTGATTCTTTAATAAGATTTCTCAAATGCATGCAAATAAAGAAAATAGAAGCAAAGAGAGAACATCCAAAATCAAATATGAAAAATACATAACAAATGTACATAGCACTCCAAATCAAAACAAATAAAGGGATAAAATTCTAAATCTTATAGCTTGCAATTTTTAACTAAAAGGTACATGAAACACTCCCACATACGATTTTTATCAAAATAAACTAAATTATCACGATTTGCATAAAAGAGTAAAGCATGCTACCTAAACATGATTTGCTCACAATAAATTAAACTATCCTAAACATGATTTCAAATAAGAAACTAAAACGTGTATGTTATCAAAATAAACTATGTTAGCATTTAACATGATGAACTTTTAATAAAAGAAATACTAGGCAAAACTTTAAAAAAAATTTACTAACAAAGAAATTTAAAATAAAAATTTTATGGCAAAAAAGAATTTAAGAATTTAAAAGAAAAAGTTCACAAAAGAAGAATTATACTAAAATTAAAAAAGTTAGAAAATATTATTAATAAAAAAAAATTTAACTATTTACAATTTATACTTTAAAAGAGAAAAAAAAGAAAAGAAAAGAAAAAAAAATTGCTATAATAAGAGAAAATTTATACTAACATTTGAAGATGAAATTAACTTTAAAAAAATTTTGTGATTTTTTGGGTTTAATAAAATTAAAAAAATAATGTTAATAGACAAAGAAAAGGACTAAAAGAAAAGAAAAATAAAACTAATAATAATAGAATAAGAAAAAAAGAAAAAATATAACATTACAAAATAAATAAATAAAACTAGAAATAGAAAAAAATAAAGTGCTAAAAAGGGCATTATACTAATAGAAAAAAAATGAAAAAAATGCTAATAAAGAAAATTCAACTAATGCTAGAAATATAAAAAAAAAATAAATACAACTATTAAACTCAAACGTGAAATGTAGTATTGATTACTACTTTTACATAAATATAAGTGTATTATTATAACAATTAACAACATTAACAAGTTGTAATTGCCAAAATAGGTTAGTACAATTTGATGAATGAATTGAAAAAAAATAATGTGCTTAATGTAGATGTGTAAACTAAGCAATTAATTAAAAAGAATAAACTAAATGAAAAAAATTAAATAAGAAACAAGATTACCTACACAAATGAAAGAAATATGCAAATTGAAATTGAATTTAACCCGATCACTCCAAAAGAGAGCGAATGGAGTTAGAAGGATCGGGGATCCAAACAAAATATCTGGATTGCTTAGGAATTCTCGAGTTGGTGAAATGTGCTTCAATGGTCTAATACTCGGGTGGTGATCCAAGCAAGGCCTTCAATATAGGCGTTGGAGGTTCAGATCTCGGTATTTCGGCAGTGCTTTGACGTCGGGACTCAAAATTGCTCAGCAACTCAGTAGAGCTTCTCTCACTAAATCTCTCACTAATTTTCTGTCCTTGAAAGCGTACCACGAGCACGGTATTTATAGAATTCTTCAACCAATGAGGTGTTGCCACGTTCTGGGACACGTCAGGTCTTTTGGAGTTGGCGGTCGCCAGGTTCAATATGGCGGTCGCCATGTTTAAAAGAAATTCCATAACGTTCTATTGGCAGTCGCCACAATAAGAGTTGATAGTCGCCGGGTTAAAGGTGGCGGCCGCCACTTTTGGCTAGGGTTTTCAAGAGATTTTATTGACGGTTGCTACAACTAATATGGCGGTCACCACTTTTGGAATGACTTGGACAACAAGTTATCGATGGTTCAACAAAATTTTATTGGTTTGAAGGTTCTGGGTTCAAATACCGAGGTTAGATCGCTTCCCGAGGATCGAACTGAAGTACCATTCCACATTTTTTCATCATCGAATTCACCTAAGATTAGGCGGGGTCAAATTGGGGTGTCTACAGTGCCGAACAGCAGAGCAGCACAGCTTTTCAAAATCAAACTCTCTGATCTCTTTCATGTCAGACGGGAGGAGAAGGGCCTTGCAAAGATCGAGAGATGTGTCTGGGGACTCGGCCCTGTCCCCGGTAGTGATCAGAAGGTCCCCCTTTTTCAGTTCGGGGGACCAAGGAGCAATCTCTGTTGGTGGGTCTGCCACCTTCTTCCCCTTATCTTTTGCAGGGGCCTTTCCTGTAAGAGCGCTGGGCCTAGGCTCCCCAGTCTTTTCAATCTCTTCAATGGAGGCTGAGGCTCCACTAACGCTTACCCGATCAAGGGGACGGAGAGCTCGGTGGTAAGGTCTGTTGCCTTCTCCCATCATGGTTCCTTTGCTCGAGAGGCAGTGCTGACGATCATATTCCTTTTTGAGCCCTTCACCGTCAGGAACTGAGTAAGGTCGGTAGTGATGGTCTTTCTCTTGGCCATATCTGCTATGCGAGCAAGGTCAGCTGAGTTAGCCAAAGAAGAAAAGGAGGAAATGGAGATTGTATAACCTGGAGATGAAGGTTCTGCTCTATCAGGAAGAAGAGGGGGCTGAGCAATAATAACATCCCTCTCAGCTCGGGTGAACGGAAGGATCACTACCTCGAGAACGTCCATGGGGTCTGAGACAGGAGCAATAATTCGAACACCGGCTGTGCTCGACCTACTGAAGCTTCTGTAGGTTGGGATATATTTGAGGAGGATATGCGCTAGTCGGCCCAAACCTCTCTACTCAGGTAGTCCCTTGTTAAGCCCAAACCTTGGCTAGGTCGTCGAGGTGAACTCCCGGAAGAGGACCCCGAGCTCGGCTATTGGCAATTTCACATGTGCTAAACAAAGAAATAGAAAAGTATAAGAGCCAAATGGGAGACTAAAGTAAGTAAAACATAAAAACAAACAGTTGGCGAGCTACGCTACCAGGCCCAAGACCGTCCTTCCGGGGGATGGTGAAGATGTCCTGCACCTCTTCGGGACCGAACTCGAAGTTCCTGGGGTCACATAGACGAAGTCATCATCCACGTCCTTACCGGAGTCCGACAGTTCAATTACTAGCTTTTCGACTACCCTCTTAGCCTTGAGATAGTATGAGCCAAAGGAATGTTTGACCATGTTGTAGTAATAAACAATATCCCAGATATCGAGATTGGTACCCAAGATGCAGTTTAGTTCCACAACCCCCATGACTACTCTAAACACGTTAGAGGAGACCTGTATGGGGCTTACCCAATAATACCGAAGAACTCGACGAAATAAAGGATGAAGAGGGAGCCGAACTCCCCCCTCCACTGTAGCCACCAGTGGGAGGGGGAGCTTTTCCCAATTCCCTTGGTGTGAGTCTCCGGCATTAGCCAAAGTAAGGCCAACGTCGTCTGGAATTTGGTAACGGCGCCGAAAAACCTCCATGGCCTCCGGCATCGATACCAACTTTCTTAGTTTGCCCATTTGACTGAGAAAAATAAAAAGAGAGGGGGAGAAAGGGCAAACTAGCCTCAAAGCGATGAAAAAGAGCAGTGAAAAGGGAAAAAGGTGCTTATAGGTCTCTGGAGATGGCTCTTGGTCACCGAATCCTGAAAAAATGCCTCATCGGAGATTGGAGATTTCATTCATCGAAAATCGCAAAGAGTTTGAGAAGAAAGCTCAAAAATGGTAAAAGGAAAGAAAATGGCATCCAAACGGGTTTTATACCCGTCATATTTGAAAAGACAGAAGCATTAAATGCACCATAACGCAATCATTACATGCGTCCCCTGGAACTACGCCTACCCTCTCAGTGACCCAATCAGAGCATGCCACGTCACTTAGCACAGGGCTCGAAGCCAGCTGTCATTCACAAAGGGATACCAAGGGCTGTAAACGCCCGGACTACCACCCAAAGCACGGAAGGGATGCCCCCAAACAAAAAGGCGCTTCACTGAACGAAAACACTGAAGATAAACCCGAAGGAACAACCGAGCAAACACAGTGCAATGAAGGAATCCACCGAACAAAAATTAAGCTCTGAGTCTTAACCTATCAACTCGGCCAAGCGAAAACCAAAGCTAAGGGGACAGTTGAGGGAGGATAAAAACTACGGGCCTAAAGCCCAGCCCAAAACAGACTACTTTAACACTCAAAGAAGCCCGGATAACCAACTATTCAGGCCATATGAGTTTGGCCCACCCTAGAAAGGGGCAACCCACACTAAATAAAATCCATGTCGGCCCTAAAAGGGAAAATAACTCAAAAAGATCTCATTCCTAATACGATTTGCTCGGAAATGCAGGACCTAACGTTCTGGAGCAATCAGAATTGCACCAGGATAAGGAAAAATTCTTAAGAGATAAGAGGCAGAATCCTAAGAGGATTCAACCTCCTTAGATTTTGATCCCTATATAAAGGGAGGCACCTCATACCACCAGGTACGCAATTCTAAACTCAGTTCATAATTAGAAACCTCCCTGAGAGAAGTCTAACTTAAACGTTAAAGTGCCTCCTGCCAAACCAGGCCGGAGGGCACTAACGGTGTTCTTTGTGTTGCAGGAGTTCGATGACGGAGCAAGGGGCATTCAGTAAGTTCGGCGGCAAAGAGTTCGGTGTATATTCTGTTCGAGGTCATCAAACTTGGACCAAATTATTTGGTTCTGATTGTACTGACCAACTTTTTAGTTTGTAACACACACAATTATTATTATTATGGTTGTAAATAAAAATTTTATAAAAATAAACAATGGTATAGTTTAGAAGAGAATATATTTATTTATTTATTTGAGAAGAAAAAATTTATTTTATTATTTATTTAATACAAGGGTAATATGATTAAATTATTTAATTTAATCATATCTCACATTATCCAATTTCACCAAAATCAAACGTGAATTTGTTGTTATCTAATCCTACTTAAATCAAATATAAAAAACTACTACCACCTCATTATTAATTGCACTTCATTATCAATCTATATGCTAATCTCACCTCACTATTAATTGCATCCAACCTACACCAATTATCAAACAAAGCCTACGTATTCATTATTGTAGGAACTAGTCTTACATTAAAAAAAAGTAATTATAACATGTTTGTATAATCTAATATTAAATAAATATATATTGTGCATATATTAAATGAGTAATTATTTGGTAGTTTAAAATTCTATGTGCTAAGTCCATGTGGTGCTTTCACCGAATATGGTAACGATAAATTTTACAATAGAGATATAATTACTCATTTTTGTTAAATGATTAAAAAATAAAAAATACAATTATTTATTTGTCAAAAATATCACACAATATCACGTAGATATTATCCTGGAGTATTTAATAATTTTTTATATTAAATAGATACACAACTTCAATATGCTAGACTTGTGTTTCCACCTTGTACAATAATTTCTCAAGTTTATGGTTGTTGCGTATCAATATTGCGTTTCACCGTAACGCTTTTCTTTTTGGCCGCCGAATTGCGTCTCTTGCAGAAGTCCAAAGATGAGTCGCAAGAGGGACAAACCCTACCTCTCCCGCCACGTCCCGTACTCTCTCCCGAAACGGCGCCGGCCTATGGCTTCCCCACAGTCCGACGAAGCTGTCTCCGGCGACCGACCGGACTTCTCCTCCGTCAAATCCCCTGCAACGGTGGTCGTCACCGGCCTCCCTCCCGACTACTCGTTGTTAGATATCAAGTCCAGATTCCAGATCTACGGCTGCATATCCCGCACCACCATGCGCCACGGCGGCGTCGCCTACGTCACCTTCCGCTCCAAAGACTCCGCCGATTCCGCCATTGCCGCCTCCCTCGACCCCTCCTTCGGCATCACCATTGATTCCAAACGAGTAGGCGACCGCCTCTCTCTCTCTCTCTCTCTCTCTCTCTCTCTTGGATTTCAATTTGTGATTTTGAAGCTCGGATATTGTTGTTGCAGGTACAGGTAATGTCGGCGACTGATCCAGTGCCACTGTGGAGGGAAGGAGTTTCGCGCAGGGACGGTTCTAATTCGGCTTCGTCTTCGTCTTCGTCATCATCGAAGCTTGTGAGATCTGAGATTCCGCTGAGCAAGCGTGGAAGAGGTAACAATAAGCTCGGATCAGCCATTGTAAACCCTAAGAATAACAGTAGTGATTCAGGTTTAGATTCGTCCTTCAAGGGTAGAGAAATCGTTGTTTATGATGACATTCTCTAGCTTCAGAGCCAGAGCCTTTCGAGGATGAGACCCTACAAGATTGTAACAATAGGTGTGCTATAGATAGTCTTAACCCTGTATGCTCTGTAGTAGCTACAAAGGTTGGGACTTTGGTAGTGATTATTTAGATAAAATTGTTTGTGGATTTTGATTTTCTTCTTTGAATGATGTTGGATGTGTGCATTACTTGTTCTCTTCTTATTTGGCAATGGCGCTAAACTTATTGAGCTGATTCTTGGCATGATTGTGCATTGTTCATACTCATATTCAAATTGGACGATAATTGTGAATGAGAATGAGGCAACTTTTCAATTGAAGTAGTGGCTAATTCTACCTACAAATGTGCAGTTTGGCATTGTTAAAATTAATAATTTATAGATTAAAGCTTATAAATAGTAAGTATGTGATAAAATTTGTAGTTTGTAATTAAAATAAAAATAAAAATAATTATAAATTGTAACAAAAATTGTGAGTATTTAAAAAAAATTATAACTTATAGTCAAAATTATTGGCAAGAAACTAAAAATTACATTGTATGTACATCACATGTCCAAAGTTGATAATACGAAAAAAGAGAATAGAACATTGTATGTACATCACATGTCCTAAGTTGCATAATTAGATAAGAGTATATTTTTATAAATTATAACTAATTTTTTTACATTGTCTTTCAAAGTTCTACTACTTTATATTTTAGTTAATTATATTTAATTTTTTCTTATGTGAAAAGTTTTACAGAAATAAATAAGAATGAATTGGGTGGATCAATTTGTTGTTTTGCAACAAAAGTGTGTCAGGTTCGGAACGTTTCAAAACATAAATTGCTAGATTGTTACCTTTTTTTTTGGTAACACAGAAAAAACATGCCCACATTCCTTAACCAAATAGTAATACTCTAACAGATGACAAAACATGAAAGAATTATCAATTTGATTGAATGAGTTCGATTTTGGAGAGTACATTTTTTTTTTTTTTGGATAAAATTTCTGAGAGAACATGAACATGTATATACTTCATAAATTGGTACAAATAGCACTTTCCGGTGGTAAAAAAACCAAGGCAAAATGTCACCTGCCACCCATTTTGATGCTTCCAAAAAGAACAGCAAGAAAAAAGCACCACATTATCGGGCGTCCTTTTAAGTGATAATAAGAAGATTATTCTCATATCCATTGCTGTGAACGATTGGGCGCAGTGGATCGGTCCTCCAGACTCCATCAACTATAAACTTGATCTGCCAAAATTGTGAAGGGAAAAGAAATGAAACGACTGCAATCGAAAAGGCATTGGGAAGCCATAATAAAGTCGATGGAAAAATAACCTACCTCATATCTACCCGGATACAACTTCAGGCATGCAGAAAAAATACCCGTGTTTGACTTCTCCATCTTTCGCTGCAAGACGTCATTGGAAATCATAATTGATCCCAAAAAAAAAAAAAACCACGCCCAACTTTTATGGAAAACCTTCCCAAATATTTTGAGCACTTGTCCATGCACAGATCCTCATACACAGACTCTGCAATTGTGCTCGGTTTGTGTTGAAGCTGAACATCTGTGCATATAGCATTTATCAAATATTTTTGCAATTGTATATAATTCAGAAGTTAAACAGCCATCTGTATGTCAATGTCCTTTGGGGAGGAGAGACATGATCTACAGCGCAACATGCAATGAAGCTGTTAACCCAAACCCTTCCCCCTTCCCCCTTCCCCCTTCCCTCCAAAACAATTATAGAAACTCTTGTCGCGGTCATGGGAATGTAGGTCGCCACACTTTTAGTTGCAAGCAACTTTCATCACATTGATAGAAATGATCAGAGGGTTGGGTCAATAGACACTATCTAACTCGGCATTCATGTTGACAATGTACAAAGTTTTAGCAAATATGACCTTTTACTTCCCCTGATATGATATGATATATTGAACTGCAGTTGGGGTGCCTCTGAATAGTTAATAAACCGTATAGGGAGACTTCTATTTGAATAGTTAATAAGCTGTTTAGAGACACTTCTATTATAAACACGCAGAGTTCTTTTTTATTTTCATTTTCTAAAAGTGAAAAGGCCTTATTCCAACTACTTGGGTCTACCTACATTATTATTATTATTATTATTATTATTATTATTATTATTATTATTTATGTTTCCATCATTCTGCTCCTAAGTTGGCTACATCTTTTACATATATTTTTTTCATTACAAGAAGAAAAAAAAGGATAGAAAATCCTGTAGCCTGATATCTATAGCTTCCATTCTCAAAGCTCTGCAAGCAAGCGGTTCATAAAGGGGTTGCCAAGGCATCTTAGCCCTCTAATTTTTGCTGGTGTCCAACAGAATAGTGAATATGCTAAGGAGGAATCACACCTCAGTAAACTTTTAGGTCTCAAAGCTCTACTTATGCATCTAATGAGAGGAACATTAATTTCATGATGAAAAACTAATGTTCAGACTCAAAGATTTTAAAGGAGAATGAATTAACCATCCCAAGATGAGATTAATAACCTGAGTGGTCCAACCATCATATGATCCTGCCAACAGAACTTCAGAGGCTGAATTAGGCCAAACTACACAGGCAGTACGAAGAAGTTGTAAAGCTGTGCGAGCACCATCAATCCTCCTCTTCTTCTCATCAACATTCTTTTGCACATCACTGAAAATGCACGGAAGCAGTGAGAGACATGCCAATACAAAACAAAAATGCTGAGTGCATACATGTCAAGCACAGATCCAGACACCCCCCCCAAAAAAAATCATGGGGTGGATCCCACCCCTCACATGGAGTGGATCCCACAACCCATACAGAAAACCCATGCCAAAAGCACATCATTAAATTACCAGGAATTACACTTACATAATTGCAAGTGCCATCTTCCCTTCTAATACCACCAACTTAGCACGTATAGACCGCAACCTAGCCTGGGCATTCATGATCTCATTCTCCTGGAACTCCCAAGCATCAGAAAGCTTCCGCAAATCATTAGAAGAGGTTTCATAACCCTGACAAAGAACCCGTATGAGTACCAAAGAAGAAGAGAATCTATAAGACCCAATCAAGTGCTCAAGAATCAAAATACCGTGTGAAGTTTATAAGAAGAGAGAAAAAGCAACTGCTGCTTAATCCACAGAATACACAAATGTGAAGTATAGAATTTTATCTTCTTCCTTCAGATGTACAGATTTTATACACAACTTTATCTTCATTCTTAAGAAAATACAAATTCAGATCATTAGCACTCCATAACATGCCGCATCCCGATCCATTAGCATATGTAGAAAGGTCAATGCACACACACACACCCACACACACAATAGAATCGTTGACTTAACAGTCATATACTCCCCATGGTTGTTATTCCATTAATTCCCCCTGCATTCGAAGTGACACAAACTTAGGAAAGTTCAAAGTTTAAAATATGTGAAATTTGCACTTCACGATTGAGGTTGAAGCATGAATTTGGGGAACCTAATGGATTTGGATTGTGTTTTCAGAAGGAACTCAAAGTAGAAGTTTCCTGGCCCTCAACTTTGTTATTAACGCATGCCTGCCTTTTTATATTCCAAATAACAAGCCATGAGACTTGTAAAACATCTAGTTCTCTACTTGCTAAGGTCCACAATGCTAATCTCATGAAGATCAAAGTTTGTAGTATTGCCCCAATGAGGATTCTAAAAAGCAAGCTTTTCTTCTTTGAAAGTCCTTACTTGAAACGTGTACTAATACTAAGAATTCAACAAAATGAGAGACACCAGCAAACTTTATGTTAACAGCATGATGAAACTGTGAGATGTCAAACTTTTGTCTAGCTTGCGCGAAAAGTGGTATAATTAATCTATTAATAGGATTCAAAGAAATCATTTAGCTTCCATGATCTCCAATGAAGATTATCCCATATTCTCCAATTAGTAATACCCCAAAAGAACGTCTTCGAGTTATGGATATAAGACCATATACATAATGTTCACTTAGAAGGCAAACAATTGAGTACCCACTAAAAAACAAAGCCAAAACAAAAAAACAAAAAACAAAAAAAATAAGGAAAAGTATGGTTTCTAGACTCAAAAACAGGACAGGAAAACAAGGAGGGTTACTTCTGTTTTTTCTACCACACCTCTTTTAAAGTGTTACCTCTAAGTGCTATCCATGACACAAACCACATCCAACTTTGACATTTTGGGAAGTCGCACATTTTCATTTTCATCTGCCACTTGGTTATACAACATATCAGTACAAACAATCACAATTTTTATCGCAAAACTATGTCATACTTAATTACCAGTAGTTAATCATTTATGCAATGCAACAAGTTGAATCTGTGCCTGTTGCCTCGTTAGGTGGTTGGCTTTTGGCCCGAGTCTAAGTTGGCGCTTTAGGATTGTGTCCAGAGCTTCATTTTATGTCCTTTCTTTTGGTAAGAAAAGCAAACTTACCAAAACATATCTTTAATATAATCAATCATCCAATCCTACTTGGGTGTGTCGGCACTAATCACATTAATTATATTTTCTCTAATTACAAGTTTAATTAACATTATATTGCCTTGTTTCCTTAAAATGTTACTAAATTATCGCTGAGTTGTTTAGCTACTATTATTCCTACACCATTTCTATGTCCATCCTTTCCAATATGGATGATATTATATCCCATATTATCCATGTTTTAACTTTCTCACCTACCTATTTAATTTTTTGTAAACATGCTATACTAAATTTTCTCCTAGTTACAGTATCCATTGATTCCACCTATATTCCATATTTGCTAATATAGATCTACAATCTTGGACTAACTTTTTTTATCTCTTCTAGAGAAATGAAATGACCCTTGCTTATTCTTCACTGCACCTAAACGTCGATGCAAAGTCCATTCAATTTCTTGAAACACCCAAAGGGAGGCACAATAATCAGTTGTCTAAAGAGAATGCCTAGCCTATGTGCACAAATTCATAATTTAAGAGATCTAATGAAATTTTATGTACCAAGTGTTGGGCTACCTAAAATACAACCTCCACCTTTTTGCGGGCTTGGGACCGGACTGACTATGTGAAAGATAAGACTGTAAGCACTAAGCATGACACATGTGAAGTTGTCTTAGAGTGACAAAATTAGCATCCTCAAGAAACCTGACAGTCCACAATAAAATAGCTGCATGAACTTTGGGAAAAAATAAAAAATAAATAGATTGCCCACCTCTTTTGAAACAAATACTTCATTCTTGGACCGCAATAACCGAAGTGTCGATGCAAGCTCAAGCTCCATGTGCTGAAGCCGAGTTTGTATGTCACTGTGACTGATCTCTTTCTGTTTGTCCAAAGCTTCAGTAGAACCCTTTGTTATTGCAAGTATTTCATCCTTTGAAGCATTCTTTGCCTCATGCATTTTATCGGCACTCAAATAAATTTGACCAGCTACCATAGTAAGCCGGGATGGAGAATGGACAGTCATTATTATTATTATTATTGGCCGGGGGGGGGGGGGGGGGGTGGTTTGTTCAGG